>PVJD01000417.1:0-53282 GCA_004026545.1 Mormoops blainvillei
AGCTGGCCCCAAAAGTGTTTGCTTCATCACCCCTCCCCCGCCCCATCTCCTGTGCAGGATGCAGAGCTGGCCACAGACGGCACAGGAGTGGAGCTCCTCATGGTGGAAGTCCTGTTCCTGTATTTTCAGCATTTAACATTTGGAGTTGGTAACTAAGTGAAATTGGTAATTAGCTCTGAGTATCCTGTTCTTATTAAAAGTATATAAAATGCTATCTATTCAGAACAAATGAGGACAAAATGACATTTTCCGAATGATTTGAAAGGGATATTCTCATTTCTCTTGGCTCAGTTCTGCCCCTTTAAGTTAGCTCTGGGGGATCATCAGGCATTTTACATCCTTTTTCAAAAGGACTTTAAGGATGAAGGTGGCTTTGGATACCTTTCTCAGCTCTGTTTCCCAATATTTGGGGTAGTTATTTAATCTCTGCCCTTATTTTTCTAAAATCTTTGCTAGAGTTTCTTAAAACATTACTAGCAAATTCTCGTCCATTATTCTAGGTAAGGTCACTTAGAAATTCTCCGTTGAAATATTTAGCTTTGTGATTTGTTTCCTGTTAAACATTTACAAACCAAAACTACTTCAGGTAGTAGATAGCATAATTTCATGGTACCTAATTTTTTAGATTACTTCCCTAATTTTTATTAGGATTTTAAATGCAAAAAGGAAATGAATATTTTCCAAAAAAGTATGACATTTTTGTGTGTATGTTTGTTCAGCTCTCCAAACTGAGCAGATTTAGCAAGATCAAAGTTGTCGACTTTGTTTTCTGACCTCAGTTTTCATTTGGAAACACCATATGTCCCATTTAGTAATCAGACTTTATATGGTGTAACTTCTGCTTCTTTCCATAATTGCTTTGAAAACCTCTGATACCCAAATCTCTTCCCAGTGAACTTTTCTTTGGTAATTCTCTTCCTATAGCTTAAACATATGGAAATATGATTCAGGTGAATTATATCTCATTTCTGAAGCCACAGATCAGTGGGGTATTCAGCCCCTAACCCCAGCTGGAAACTTCAGGTGCTTTTCCAGCTCCTCCGAGTCTCTCACGGCCCTCGGCCCTCGGCCCTCGGCCCTTGACCCTCGTGCAGTCAGTAGCCAAATACTGCAAATTCTAATTCATAAATTTCTCTCATTTTCCCCCTCACTGATGAAGGCCTAGCTCAGGCCCCACCATCCCCGCCTGCACTGCTCCCATCAGCTTCACCTCCGAACTCCGGGTGTGGTGTCATCTGACTCCCAGTCACCTCTGAACCCATCACGTCATTTTATCACAGACCCAAACAACAACCCAAACGGACAAACAACTCATATTTGGTTGCTTTCTGATTCAAAAGCCTCCATCACCTATGTGGAAACTGTCGAAGATAAAGCTGGATACTAGTTGACGTGGTAGGGGCAGATTTTAATCAGTAATGTACTATTGCCCTGGGGAAAATAGTCCAGTGTGAATTAAGCTCAATTTTGGTTTGCACAGGGGTATCTAGGTGTTTTACTGGGAGAAGGAGGGAATGGTGAGGGCGGGGGGTGGTGAGTGGCAGCTTAGTATAGTCAGGGAAGCGAAAACATCACAAAAGGTGGGAAAAGGGGCGGTCTATATGGAACCTGTCTGGTTTTGCTAACTGGCACTCATCCAAGTTAGGCTTCTACCCTCCGGCAGCGGCTGAGAGTCGAGCTCTGTCTTCAGGCGTTGGTTAAAACAAACAGTAAATTCTCTTGGCCGCTTTGGGTTTCCTCAGGTAGCCACTTTAAGGGGGACTAGGGTCATCCTGGGGATGCAGCCTCGAGCTGTTAGAAATTACATCAGTGTTTATTCACGTTTTCACGGGCCAAAGTTGAGGCCCAGCTGAGAGAGCTTCAGAGGAACCTGGTTAGCGTTTGGTCAAGGAGAGAATCTTTGTGAGAACAAATTCTAAGTCTTGAGCCTGTAGGTAAGACCTCGTGTGTTTAGACTTCCCGGTATCTTGTCCCACGGCCTTTGTGCTCCAACCACATTGACTTCCCACTTCACTTGCACGCCCTCTGTCAGATGTGTACTTTTGCATGTACTGGCTCCTCTTCCTAAATATCCCTCCTTCTGGAGAGGAAAGTGAAATCCCCTTCTGTGAAGCTTTCCAACCCTGGGGCCATGCATTTTTGCTCCTTTGGATTCTTGGAGCACTTCGTTCCTAATTCAAGGTGGAACTCTCTACGTTGTCCTGTTTTCTGTTTTCTTGTATGGACTTCCTGCACATAAAGCTGAGCATGAGGAGGCAGAGACCACATTATTCTAGTTCTTCCTACATATCAGTATTTAGCATACCACCTTTGCAATTTCTGCCATATGAGACTACACTGGAGACCAATGGCTGACCTGAATATTGTGAGATGCAGAAGTCAGTATATATGTCCTGCACACTAGCTACCATTCCAAACGGTACGATGCGTGACCACCTCACAGTAGACAAACAAGAAGCCAGCAGACAGAATAAAGCAGAGCTCAGATGGAATATAACAGAGCCAAGAAGGAAAGCGAGAGTGTGGAACCCTGGGCCCTGTTGTGCCTGATATACCACTTCTACCTTCCCAGGCATGAAGACTGGCTGTGCAGAAATGCAATATGTTCACCGCCACCCATTTCATTTTCCTCCCGTGCACACAGCTAAGCTGTATTTCCCAGCTTGCTTTGAAGGTGGGGATAGCCTTAAGTTCTCACCAAATGTGGCTGAAACACATATAACCTATTTTCAGCCTTAGCCCATAAACAGCCCGTGAGGGATCTTTCACTTCCTTTCCCTATCTATTGGGTAGGAGGCTGAAGACTTGGAGGAGGGCAGATGCTGCAGCCATCTGACCGGGTCACCAGCATCGAACAGTGGCATGAGCAAAAAATAAATGTTCATTGTGTTAAGATGGTGAGATTTGGGGGTTTAACTTTTTAAGCAACTAGTGATTAATACCTTAACTAATCTGTCTAGTAGTTAACCTTTTATTGCTTGAGCTAATTTAGGTTGCATTTCTGTTACTTGCAACCAGAAGAACCCTACTTAGACCATGTGGCCACTTAAATAACATTAAAGTGGAGGACTAGCAAGGTTGCAGTGAAAAAATACTGGATTGAAGGTCAGAATATCCAAGTTCCCCGTCCTTTCCCTACTAACTTTGCAATTTTCATTAAGTGCAATTTGCGTTTACATTGCTGAACTGATTTCCTTTCCTGGGTTTGACTTTTACCACGGCTTCTTAGCTAATCTCATCTCCACTTCCATTACTCGCTTCCTTCTGCTTCCACAGTGGTAGTGTGAAATTTATTGGTTAGAGCAGACAGCCCGGTGATTGTATTACATGGTCTTTCTATTTATCGATCGCTTTCTTTCCGGGTACTTGGAAAAGTCCCAAAAATAACGTTAAGAAACTCTTCCCAGGTAAAGTGTTTTTAGAAATTATTTTGGAAATTTCCAAAACACACAGTGGTAGAGAGGATAACATAACAAACGTCCATGTAACTATTATCAGCCTTCAAACCTTATCACCACAACTCTGAGCCTATTTTGTCTCTTCTAGTCCCTGCCCTCCGCCTTTTTGTTTTCATTGCTGGAGTATGGTAAAGCAAATTTGAAGCACGTTATTTGACCCCTAAAATATTTCTGTGTTTACATGTATGTACATGTGTATATTTATTTTATATATGTATATAAATATGTATTATATATGGAAATTTGTATTTACATATTTATATCCCTAACAGATAAGGACTTTTTTAAAAAACCTAAGCACAATGCAGTTATCACATCTCACAAAATTGGCAATAATTCTTCAAGAACATTTAATATTTACTCATTTTAAAATTTCCCAACTACCCTAGCGATGTCCTTTTGCAGTTGATTTTATTTCAATCAGCATCCCCCCTGCAAATCCATATATTGCATTGGGTTGGAGAATCTTCTGAGTTTAATGTGTAGGTAACTGAAACAGTTTTAGCTATAAAACCACTGCAAAACTTAACAGCTTAAGCAAACACTGTTTATTGAGCACAAGAGGCTGTTGATTTGGCGATTGAGCTGTGTTCAGTTGTGATCAGTGCTAGGTCAGTGAAAGTCTGGCTGGGTGGGGGCAGGACGCTTACTGATGGTTCCCCTTTGCTGTACGTGGCCTATCATCCCCCAGGCTAACCTCGGCTTGTTCACATGGTGCCCAGCTTCCCTAAGCTGCAAGTGGGAACTCCTACGAGGTGCCCGGAAGCCTGGGCTCACACTGCACATGCTGCTTTGAACTCCAGTTGGTCAAAACAGTCCCAGGACCAGCTCACATTCAAGAGGTAGGGAAGTCAGCCTTACCTTTTGACGGGAAACTTGCAAAGCCACATTGCAAAAGGCATGGCTATACAAGAAGGGGAATAATTTGTGGTCATTTGAGCAAGCTACTTATAGTCACCTTCCATTTGTTCCCAGGTAAAAATGTTTGAACTTCCATAACCCTTAAAAGCTGTCAAAGAATATATTTCCTAAGGTTTATAATTTAAGTTCAGCCTCATTATTGTTAAACTAATAGAAATAGATCCCATACAAAATTTTAAGAAACACTGGATCAGAAGGCCTAAGATGTTTTTGTTCCTATATAAAAATTTTATCCCAAGCTTTCAACAAATAACTGTTCAATTCATGAGTACATTTATTTCAAACACATCTTTACAATGTCTGAAATAAATTTCTTAAGCTATATAACTGGAGTATAATAAAAAGTTTTTAATAATTTTAATTTAAGTGTGCAGAGCAGATTTCACTCTCTTCCAGAAGGTCACCAAATGCATGGGAACCATCAGGAAGGGAATTCTATTTCTCTGCTCCAAGACAGTAAGTCAGCAGTAAACAAAGAAACCTATTCATCCAGGCTATCTGTAGACCAAAGGCCCAGTGTGCGTGATGGGAACCTACCTACCAAATATTTTGTGATTAAAAAAAAAAGTTGTCAGCTGTTAAAGAACTTACCAAGTCAGCTTAATTTGATAGTAAAGGGAGCTGATGAGAAAGTTAAGACAACTGTTAGATCTTTACTGAATACACAGCTTTATTTGTCTGGCTTTAAACTTAGAGGCTTTACTTGTGGTGAACTGAAGCCAACTCCTACCAGCTTGTACTCATCTCTTTATAATGCCGTGTTCAGTAAAGTCACATTACTACTTGAAGTTGACCAGAGTGGGAGTATTTACACCATGGTAATTGGCAAATGCTTCAGATCAGGCCCTTTTTTCCCTAGGAATATTCAAAGAAAGTTTCTTTTGTGATGGAGGACAGCAATTATAGAGGAGAGGGCTTCCCTGAGTACCTTTTCTGTTAACCCATGTTTCCTGACTACTGGTAGCCTACTTGGATATAAGCAAGGAAAGAGACGCTTTGAGAACGGAAAGGAAGCAGAGACAAGAGAAAGGAACAGAAAGTGTGCCTGGTCCTTTGTTTAACCTATTAACTTGGGACTTTCATCAGACTCAAGCTAGATATGCTCTTTAGATGGCTTCTATGCATTTAAACATAACCTGAGTCTGTTAGGAACAAAGGCAGAAAGTGAAGTAATTCTTTATACATTAGAGAATTCTGCCATTCAGCTTTGTGTGAGTTCCTTGCCGGCCCCAGTTTTTCCTATGTGCAAGACAGAGACGGGACACCTGTTCCTCCCCGCTGTGCACGTAGTTATGGTTCATGCCGTGTTGCTTCTTCCTATAGAGTAAGAAATGAAATAGAATGAGGTTATTGAGAAGAGTCAGGGCTCTCCACGGAGAAAATAAGTTGAACGTCATCAGATAAGATCTTGCTATTGAAAGTGTAGTTTATGGGGCCAGAAGAATTGATATCACCTGGGAGCTTTTCAGAAATGCAAAAATCTCGGCCCAACCCAGACCTACTGCATTAGAATCTGCATTTTAACAAGATCCCAGGTGGTTTTTATGCGTGTCGTAAGTTTGAGAGTGATCTAAGTGATGGTTTATTCATGGGAGCAGAGAAATGCCCATATGTTTTCTGTGTATTTTAATCCTGTTTCTAACTCCCTTTTATTTCTTAGCCTTGTTTTTCCACTTTTAGGTTCCCATTTAAGCTTCATGGTTAGCAACCTGCTTGGTCATTCCATGAACAATATTTACATAATCATCATAGTAGAAAAATGTATACTGATTAACTTAAAGTAGTAGTAGTGCCTTGGGTGGCTGGGGAAGGTGAGCATTAACTCCTTATTCATAATAGCAGAACTCAATGGGTCAGGTAAAAGAAATGTAAAAATCAAGAAATAGTAATAGCAATATGTTATCAAGATATATGAAAACAATGACTAAAAGGAATAGCTAAATGACTTAAAGTAGTTGGCTCTGAGAAGTGGGACTATTTTGTTAAAATTCTGTTTGGACTATTTATTTATTTTTTTTAAATGTGTGCATATATTACTTCAGTATCATTTTAAAATGTCATGCAATCTTGTATTTTATGCATTCCTGTAGTCCTTTCTGAGAACAAGGTGGAGTATAAAGCAGCAAACCAACAAAACCAAAAATCTTACCGAGGGAGAACAAGCAGCCTATAATGACAGCTGAAATAGGAAATGCAGTGGTTTATGCAAGGAAAACATGTCAAGTATGGAAACTTGGAGAGGAAATGAGCTATTCATACCAGCGACGACCATATATTGGCGATCTTATATCTGAAGGATGAGCGGAGGCAATCGAGAATATGAGGAAAGGGGGAGAAACCATTCAAGGATGTGGTAGGATAACATTTATGAGAGAAGTCCATGTTACCAGAAGAGGAATTTTTGTCAGAAAGAATTACCCCAGTGATTTATCTGCCAGAGATAAAAGACTGATATACGCTCCTGCTCCCAGAGACAGAAACAATGAAATTCGGGGAAATAAACCACAGAACAGGGATGGACTTTAAAATCATTAAGGACCATATTTTTCAAAACTTATTTTAGCTGTTGAGGTTGCGCACTCCCCAAGTGAGATCTTCCTCTGAGTTCTAATATATTAAAACAGAAGCAAGCAGAACTGCTGAGGCTGCAGTGGAAGGGGGACAGCCGGGGGCCAGCCTGCACTCATGGACTTTGCATTGCCCTCAAGAAGCTCGGAGCTCTGAGGAACACAAGCAGAAAGTAAACTATGTGGCAGCTCACGAACACCCTGATTTTCCTAAAGCTTGAGGAGAGCCCCGTGATTTGCTTGTGATCATGCATAAGGTGGATGGCAGGGCCAGGTCATGACCTCAATTTTCTCGGCTTGGAGTCCAACACTCTTTCCAACTGTTCTTACTGCTGCATGACAAGGTTGGAGCGACAGTCCGCTCAAACAGGCTGTAAGTTCTGTGAAGGCTAAGACTGGGTTTAATTTCTTCACTACTGTAGAACGCTTGGCCCGAAGGAGGCCCTCAAGAAATCTTTGTTGTGTAAATGAAATATACAATGTCATGTTGGCTTAATTCCTTAATACTTTTAGGGAGTTAAATGGAGTTAAACGATGGAGTTAATACAGTTAATTGATCTTGTAAAATTCCTTCTCCAAGAATAGAGGTTAGTTCTTTGAAGACAAATAATTGACTATTTTTACCTCCTTAAGTCGTACATGATCCTTCCTTTAAGCCTCTCCAGTTTGATGCTCTTTAGCAGAGAGTTTTCATTTTGGGGGATTAAGATCTTTTTGGTCTTCCTGTCTATGAATAACCCAGAATGCAGGTCATTTTCTAGACCAGCTCTTTTATACGCATTATTTCTGTGACGATTGGCTTTGGCTATGGAGATAGATACGTTGAATCTCTTCTGACAGACCCGCACGTTGAGTCAAAGGCAATCCAGTAGTGGCGTCTCTCGGAAAAATCTTCGTTCAGTTGAAACCAAGCCCTCGTCAGCGTCGCCCGGCTACAGACGGCTAGCAGAGGCAGCACCTGGGCATAATAACTCAGCTGTGATCACTCACTATAATTGCCTTTTAATAGCTTTTCTTGAGAAGGGGACTTGTGCAAAAAATCTGTATCTTGATGTCAGAGTTTCCATTTAGTTCAGGTAAAGGTGGCAGCTAAAGGCGATCTGTTTGATGACTTCCACCTGTGTCTTAATAGGCGCCTCTCCCTCTCAGGCGTCCTGGGCAATTGACAGTGAGAATGAACATCAGAAGAGGTGCGTTGAGAGGTTAACAAAAAAAGAGCAAGCCGTCTCCTCTTTTGAAATCAGAGTTACAGGCAACAGCTCGGCTTGACTGCCAGCACCTTTTCCAGGGTCCTAAGATGTCCATGTTCACTGTGTTTTTCTTTGGAAGACTTAGCAAAAGGTATTGGTTGGCTGACCTACCAGCTATACCCTGTGGCTGAAACAGCCTGTTTAGGCCAGAGTGAAATGGTTAGTTATTCCCTCACCCTTATTAGTTATTCCACTGTGTGCTGAAGTTACCTTTCCAAAGAAGCAGCTACAAAGATCATTCTATCCTCAGAGCCAAGGGGTGGGCAAGAGAAGGGGCTGCCAAGACCTGGAGTGGCTGGGCATGACGGGCTAGTTTTTTAAGCAGGCAAATTGACCAGAGGGACTTTTCAAAAGTTGGCATCAGGACTTTTTCTCCTTTTTAAAAATTCTGACAATAATGAACGATGTTAGGCTTGTTTTCAATTATGCAACAAGTACTTATTCATTAGAAACCAAGGTAGCGATGCCAGCTGTATTTCAGTGACTTTGAAAGCACAGTTTCCTACTTGGCCCAAGGTTGAACACTTCCAGCATTCAGCATCCGTGCCTCCAGTTCAGGTGTCCTGGGAGTGATTAAACGTTTGCATATTCAGGAAAGAGCTGAATCTTTCCCACTTGGGTTCAGAGGGCTCTGGGCTTATCATTTGTTCCTGGGATGTGGAGAAGTGGGGAATGCACGAGTTCCAACCTTGTTCTGTGTTACAAGAAAAGGGAATTGTCATATAGCCAAGTGAGTGGGGCCCTTGGGTGGCCTAGTTCACTGTCTCCTTCCTGTGATTTCTCCGCAAACTAAAAACATGGTGGGCTTGAGAATTCATATTCGTATGGCTAGGAACATTCAAGATATCACCATAAATGTAGAATTTTGCATACACGGGTGGAAAAAGGCAGAATCCATTTATAGTCCTTATTCCCTAATTGTCATCACGTATCAGATATATCTTGATTTAATAACATCTCTTTAGAGGGGAAGTAGGGGGCTGGGGAGAAAAATCAACTATATAATCAATATATAAAAGTCTATCTTTTTAAACTTCAATACACTTCCATGTCTGAAACACTGAATGTGGAAAAATTGCGTTTTAGCCTTGCAGAAAATATATTATGAGATCATAGGGAAATAAAGATTTACTAAAAGAGGGGAGAACTGCATACATGTGACAAGGACTGGTTCTTCCTTTTCCAGTTATGCGATAGACCTCTGAAGGCTAAGGTTAGCTTAAAGATTTTGTTGCTCCTTTCTGGCAGTGATGACCTCTCCATGACAACAGGCCTCTGGCTAAGGGCCCCCTTCATCCTCCTCCAGGAGAGAAGAGGAAACCCAAGAAGTGCCTGGTGCAGAGCCCCAGTTCCTACCTCATGGAGGTGAAAGGCCCAGGATGCTATAAAACCACCACTGTCATTAGCCATGCACAGACGGTAGTTCTGTGTGCTGGCGGCTCCACTGTCCTCTGTGAACCCCCAGGAGGAAAAGCCAGGCTGGCAGAGGATGCTCCTTTAGAAGGAAGCAGTGCTAAAAGCACCCTGGCTCAAGATGAGTGGGGAACCATCCTAAGAAACACATTTGAAATACATAAAAAAAAATTTTGTTGTTTCTTGAAGGATGAAGGAATTCTCTAATCAGAGAATTATAGTGAACAAGTGTAATAATGACAAAAATAAGAATAACCATATAGAACAATGACTCTGTGTAAGACATCGAGCCAGATGCCTTGTATGTATTATTTACAATACATTCTATAGTCTGGAGACATGGGTAGAATTAACCCATTTTACAGATGACGAAACCAGGCTCAGGAAGTTACATGACTTGGCAAAAAGATTACAAAACGGCTAGAGGATAAAAATGAAATTTAAAATGTGCTCTCTTTAATTCCCCCAAAGCCATGCTTCAAGAGTAGGGAAAAGACGAGAATCTTTGTCTCATCTGTTTCAGCTCTGAATCAAAGAGCAGCGAAGTAGAAAGGGAGAGTCCCTAGGAAGTGACAGAGAAGAGGGCCTCTTTGGGGCTTTGAAGAGGAGAGCATGTTGCCTTTCTCAGCTCCATAACAATAGCAAAGCTTATCATGTGGCAGGTTCAAGGCCAAGGGTTTGCCCACATTGTCTTGTTTGATTCTTACAACAGCCCTGAAAAGTTATTACTATTCCCATTCTACAGATAAAGAACCTGAGGCCCAGAGAGGTAGTTATTTAGTTATTAACCTTAACCTGTGGTCTGATTCCAAGTCCTGTACTCGTGACCAGTAATTATTTTGTGACAAAGATGAATTATGCTTTCCCTGACAAGTGAGGACATCTCTTTCATCATATTCTCTTCCAAACCTCCATTTCTCTCCTTCTGCCCGTGATCCAAACCCCCTGTGGTTTTTTGACTGGCTTTGTCCCCCTCGGGGCTTTGTTTCTGAGCTCACATGAAGGCACCACAAGGTGGCAGTGTAACATTATACAGTGCAAACATGGGGGCAAGCTAGAAATCTTCCCAGCTGTATTAACCAGGTCAGACTCAAATCCCCGACAGACAAACCATTGACAGCAAGACTGGCTGTAGCAGTTTATTCCGTTGTACGTGCAAACACATGGAATTTATTCCTCACTAGCTAATCCCAGAAGAAAGGACACAAGAGACCTCAGCTGAAAGATAATGGTGGTCCCAATGTTAAGGGGCAGTGGGTGTACGTGCTCCATCATGACCTAAAAAACAGGAAAAGGTATTTTTATTTTTAAAATATTTTAAAATCGACACCCCAACTCCCCCTCCCTGTTTAAAGTCTGTGGAATCTGTGTTTGAAAAGTGCAGAAATGGCGGAAAGGGCGAGGAGAATAGGGAAAGGAAGAGAGCAGGGCGTTGTTGCCAGAGGGCATGGGCTCCCGAGGGGCACCTGGGCTCCTTTCAAGGGGCGTGATAGTAACTGCGACACCCGGTCCCCCTGCACTCACTTCCTCATGCTGAAATGCGAGGACTGTGTCTGCCTGCAAATTATTGGGAATATTAGATAAGGTAAAGTCATGAAGTACGTTCAGGTGCTTAATCATGAAAACTGTGTTTTCTTCAGATGTTTGTTTCCTTGGCTGGGAGAAGTATAGCAACTAAGACAAAGACTAAGATTCTCATCAAAGAAGGAGGACAGCACAGCTCGGGTAGAAATTAATACACCGTCTAGGAACAAAGAGAGTTCCTGTTGATCTAATAACATAAAAATATTTATGAGGCTGACAGAACAAAGGGAATTTTGTTTGCATTTCTCTGCATCACTTTGTAATTTGTGTAGTGTAGTGACGGCAAGAAATAATCACATTTTCCAAGAGGAGTGAGAAAGTATACACACAGAAATGTTTGATTTCTAAAGGTTCTTAGGTGCCAGGTGAGCTTTGTAGATGTGTATCTCACAGATCATTCTTCGCATGTGCCAGTGCTGTCTGAGTACAAACCCGAGAAAAGCCCCGGCTTACAATCCCAGTTCCTTATTTACTGGTTTTGTGATTTACTTGACTTAACCTTAGTTTCCTCATTTGAAAAATGGGGGAAATTATAGTAGCCTCTTCATAGGCAGACAGAAAGATTATATGGGATAATACATGTAAAGTACCCAGCTAAGTGCTGGTCATTGTCATTGATGACTTTGCTCAGTTACAATAACAGTAGTGCTTTTCACGGGCCAAGAGTTCGGTTGCAGCTGGAAATCTGGCAATACCTGAAATTGCTCAATGAACAATAAACAGAAAGAACAAAAAGCTGGGCTCCTCCTAGCAACTCTCGGCTGAAAGAATTCTTCACATTCTTTCGCATTCTTCCAGGGCACTTAACAGCAGTTCCCATGATTGTGGTGTCTGCATCAGGCCAAACTGACTTCCCTTTGCACTTAAATTGAATTTTGGGGACCAGTTGGGAACTTACCAATTCTTTGAACTAGAGAATCCAGAATGCCAGTAAAATCAAAGGAATCTCTGGTTTCCACTGATTTATAGGACAGATGTGTCCACAAACAATGCACTTTTTGGCCATAATTTCAATCGCCTTATTTCCCATTCCTCACATTTGCAGAGATGCTTCCATTTGAAATCAAACACTCTTATGTTCAGCAGTAAAAAAAATCTCACGTCAAATAAAAGCCCAGAGCCACACAGCTTCAAAGGTGGACTCTACCGTACACCTAAAGAAGAATTAATTCCAGTCTTTGGAATTCCAAAAATTGAAGAGGAAGGAACACTTCTAAATTCATTTTATAAGACCAGCATTAGCCTGATAGGAAAGCCAGATGGAAACATGTAACAAAAGAAAATCACAGGCCAATAATCCTGGAGAACACCAATGCAAAAATACTAAAAAACAAAACAAAACAAAACCAACACTAACATACTGAATTCAAGAGTACACTAAAGGATCATTCACCATGATCAAATGGGATCCATCCCTGGGATGCAAGGATGGCTCGACATAAGCAAATCAATAAAACGGACACACCACATTAACAGAATAAAAAATAAAAATTATATGATCACTTTAAAAGGTGCAGAAAACCATTTGACCAAATGTAACATCCTTTCATGATAAAAACTCTCCACAAATTGAGTATAGAATGGATGTTCCTCAGCACCACAATGGCCACATAGAAAAAGCCCATAGCTAACACCACACTAAATGGTGAAAAGTTAAAAACCTTTCCTCTGAAATCAGGAACACAACAAGAATGCCCATGTTTACCTTTTTTTATGCAATGTAGTGCCAGAAGTTGTAGCTACAACAGTTAGGCAAGAAAAAGAACTAAAAGTCCTGACATCGGAAAGCAAGAAATAAAATTATTTCTGTTTGCAGATGATATGGTCGTATATATAGAAATTCTAAAGACTCCACCAAAAACTGTTAGAACTAATAAACAAATTCAGTAAGCTGCAGGATACAAAATCAACATGCAGAAATTAGTTCAATTTCTATACACTAAAAATAAACTGTTTGAAAGAAATTTAAAAAGCATTCCTGTTTACAATTGCATCAAAAACAATAAAATACTTAAGGACAAATTTAATCAAACAAGTGCAAGACCCGTACACTGAAAGTTAAGATATTGATAATAGAGACTGAAGACGATACCAATAAATGGAAACCATTCTTAAAGTATTAATATTATGAAAATCTCTGCACCACCTAATATGATCTGCAGATTGAATGCAATCCCTTTAAAAATTCCAAAGGCATTTTTCACAACCGTTAAAGACTCCTAACAGCCAAAGCAATCCTGACAAGAAAAACAGTGTTGTAGACATCAAACTTTCTGATTTCAAGCCATACTACAAAGCTATAATTATCAAAATACCATGGTACTAGCATAGAAACAGGCACATAGACCTGTTGGAACAGAATAGAAAGCCCAGATGGAAATCCACACATACATGATCAACTAATTTTTGACAATAGTTCCAAAACCACATAATAGGGAGGATACTTTTTAAAAAAATAAATGGTGCTAGAAACAAAAAAAGGATATTCACATGCAAAAGAATGAAACTGGACCCCCATCTTATATCACTCACAAAAATTAACTCACAATGGATCACAGACTTAAATGAAATATCAGAGACCACAAATTCCTAGAAGAAAACATAGGGGACAGAAAAGAAAACGAGGACCCTTTGACCCTTGACATCGGTCTCGGCAACAACTTCTTAGATAAGCCACCGAAAGCACAGACAACGAAAGATGAAATAACAAGAAGGACGATGCCAAACCAAAGAGCTTCTGCCACAGGAAAGGAAACAATCAATAAACTGAGAAATAAACCTACAGAATAGGAGAAAATATTTGCAAACGATATTTCTGATAAGAGATGAATGCCCAAAATATTAAAGAAAACTAATATAATTCAATAGCAAAAAACCAAATAATCCAATTTAAAAATGGGCAAAGGACCCAAACAAACACTTCTCTAAAGAAATGCAAATGTCCAACAGGTACATGAAAAGGAGCTTAACATCAGTGATCACCAGGGTCCCGCAAATCGAGGTTGCAATGAGATATCGCCTCACACTTATTAGGCTGGCTGTCATTAAAAAAGTAAGAGATAAATGTTGTCAGGGATGCGGAGAAAAGGGAACGCTTGTACATCGTGGGTGGGAACATAAATTGATATAGCCATTACGGAAAACAGTATGCGGTTCCTTAAAAAAATTAAAAAGTAATCTACCATGTGATCCAGCAATATCACTCCTAGGTATATATCTGAAAGAATAAAAAAAAAATCAGTGTCTTAAAGACATCTATGCATGTCATGTTCACTGGAACATTATTCACAATTGCCATGATAAGGAAAAAACCTAATGTCTTTTGATGAATGAATGGATAAAAAAATGTGAGATTTAATATTTATATATATATATCATATAATATACATGGAATATTATCCAGGCATAATATATATGGAATATTACCTAGATATAATAAAAAAAAGAAAATTCCGCGACACTTGTGACAACATGACTGACCCTGGAGGGCATTGTGTTAAGTGAAATAAACCAGGCAGCGGCAAATACTTTATGATCTCACTTACATGCAGAATGTATAAAGGCTGCATTCCTAGAAAGAGAGGGCAGAGCGGTGTTTGCCCGGGGCTGAGTGGAGGGGTAAATGGGGTGATGTAGGTGAAAGGGTGCAACTTTTCAGCTATAAGAAGAATGAGTTCTGAGGATCTAATGTAGTGTGGTGACTATAGTTAATAATACAGAATTGTACACTCCAAAATGGATGAGAGTAGGCCTTAAGCATTTACCACATACACAAAGAGTGGCTTATGTGAGGTGATAGGTGTGTTAATTATCTAGATCTTGGTAATCATTCCACAATGTATGTGTATATCAAATTATCATATTGTCTACTTTAAATATATACAATTCCATTTTGTCAATTAAGTTAAAAAACAAAACAAAACACTGTTATTTTCTCCTTTCAACCATCCCTGTAGGCTTGAGCACCACTAGAGAAGCACCTGCATTACGGAGAGCTGGCGTTTCCGAAGTGTGGCCCCCAGATCGGCAGCATCTGCCTCACCTGGGACCCTGCTGGAAATGCGTTCCTGGACTCCGCCCCAGCCTACTGATCCAGAGACTGAGGTAGTAGGGCCCAGCATTTTATATTTAAATAAGCGGCAAAACTCTGATGCTTGCTCAAGTTTGAGAATTCCTTCCCCTAGCCTTAAAAAATAGGTCACTTCTGCACTCTGGGGGTGCTCTTTGGTCCTTGTTTGCAAGGACCTGGCTACTGAGACCAGATTCATGATTTTTGTTCTTGATGGTGTGATCCCTATTTTGTCATACTATCTCTGTGTTTTGCCGGTAGAGAAGCCGACAGGATTCTTACAACCAAATCCCGTGTCTAACTCTGCCTGCATATCTGTAAATATATTTGTGTTATTTCCCTCTGTTCCTCATTATGGTAAATTGTGAGGTTGAAACATTAACTGAATTGTCCTTTTAAAAAATTAACAGTAACATGTGCCATTTAATTCCCTGACGATTTTTTTCTTTTGTGGGTTTTTTTTTTTTCCCTCTTCAGGAAACAAAGCAGTATATCTTCCTTAGTTTTAATCCTGAGGTTAAAAAATTGAGACTAGGTTAAGGCTGTTGTAAGGGTATATGACAGCAATTACGATTGCTTCAAGTACTGCAGTACTAATAACACCCATGACAAAGCTAATATATGAAATAAGGTTAATAGTCACATCATTTATAAATCACAGTCACATGTGTTTTCTTATTTAATTCTTACTTTTGCTGTATGCATTATTCTCATTTTAATAATAGAAAAATTGAGGTTCAGAGGGGTTGTATGTTTATCATTGAGCATCACATGATTTAATTTTTAGGGGCGGGGGGGTACCATACACTTTATTTAACCTGAACTTTCTCTTGGAATTAGAATAACAATAGCAACTAAATTATATTGAGTGATTTCTGTATGCCAAGCACTGTGATAGGTGTATTCTGCTTTACTTGATCTATGAAGCAGCCCAATGAGGCAGTAAATATTCCTATCTCCATTCTACAAATGAGAAGTCAGTCTTACAAAGGTTAAATAACTTGCCTATGTCATTTGTCCTCTAAAGGGGTGATGGAGCAAGGGTTCAGATCTGGGCTGATTTTCATTCCAAAGCACTTGTTCTTAGCCCCTTTGTAGGATCTCTGGAGATGCTGCATCAGAGTAGTAGCTTCACCTTTCAGAGACAGTTAATCCTGTGAAAGGAATTTCACCTTCTTCTATTTTCTCTTCTCAGCAAGAAACACGGCAAGAAAGAGCCTCCGCTGAAGGATTTACTCCTTCAAGCCAAAGGACTTTGCTACTATGGGCTGTTATGGGGAGGAGCTCACATCCTGTTTATTAAATTACTTGCTGCCAATGGTTTATTTTGTTTATGTCCACCTCCGTCTGGAAAGAATTTTAGGAAGATTTAAGGGCCTAAGAAATCTCACATAATCCCGTAAGTAGCTTTATCTATGGAGAGGCAGAGCAGGCATTTCTTTAAGTGTGTTATTTTAAGTTAATCTTGGTGTTCTGTTATTTTCATCATACAAAGGGCCAGGTACAGGCCCAGCTTGAGACATCTACCTACCTGTGCAGCATAAAAGTCTTTGGATAAAAAGAGCTAAAGATGTTTACAAATTGCTTTGCTAAATATTCAAATGATACAGAAATACATAAAGCAAAATGATATCAAAGCTATCATTTCTATGAACAGATTTTCAGATGTGAATGCTTAGGAGATCAAGCATTCAACAAGGTTGATGCGCAGAAGATAATAAAAAATAAGCCCCCTGAACCAAGCACTTCCTAGATCCTATTGCAATGAAAACAGTCCGCTGTCCTCTTTAGCCTTGTCAAGTCCCCAGTCTTCTAAAGGTTCAATAGGCACCATGGGACTCACCCTCTGGGCAAATGTATTATCACCTACCTACTAATTGGGGTTTGGTGATTTCCAGCCCTTGCCTTTCCAACCCTTGAGTTAAGGGCTGGTCTGTGCTTTAATGGTGCAACAATTCACCATTTCTTTCATACCAGTATGATTCTTCTTTGTTCCTAAGTTGTTACTCGTGCACAAAATAGAGTTGCATGTCACAATCTCATTAAAAGCCTCAAAATTCTGAGCTTTGATTCTATCTGTAAATTTTTGTTTCTCTGGGAATGGCTTTATTGAGCTATAATTCACACGGCATGTAACTGACACATTGTACAATTCAATGGTTTTTAGTGTAGTCACAGAGTTTGCAATCATCCCCGTAATCAATTTTAGAATATTTTTATCACACCAAAAAGAAATCTGGAACCCTTCAGTTTTCACTCCCTAACCTTCCCACCCCTCCCTTCTCCAACCCAAAGCTTTAGGTAGTCACTGATCTGTCTCTACTGATTTGCCCATTTTAGATGCATATCAATGCATCAGTGCATATTAATGGAATTTCCCAGTATGTAGACTTGGCTGAGTCAGCGAGGGGACGCAATATTACGGTGGCAGCGAGCAAGGGACACATTTGGCGTTTACTCCTGGCCTCCCTGCCTGCCACCTGGGCAGAACCCAGACTAATTTGCAGTTTCTTTGCTTGTCAACTGAGAAATTTCTTTTACTTCCTTTCTTTAAAACGTTTAAACTTTGCAATCATTTTCAACTTACAGAAAAGTTACAAGACGAGTACAAAGGATCCCTGGGTGCTTTCCCCTGGATATTCCTTTGCTGTTAATATTCTACTACGCTCTCTTCATGTGTGTGTATTTTTTGAACCATTTGAAAGTGAATTGCTGGTGCTTCTTTATCCCTAAATAACTCAGTGTGTGTTTCCTAAAAGATATTTTTTTTCCATGCCCCAGAAGTTATCAAAATTGGAAAATAAACATTGATACGATCTTACTTAATTTACAGCCCTTATTCAAATTTTGCCAATTCTTTCAATAATGTTGAGAATTCATGACAATTCCTCAGATTTTGATGACCTTGACATTTTGAACAGAACAGACCACTTCTTTTGTAGGCTGCCCTTTATTTTGGATATCTCTGATATTTTCTTATGATTACATTAGGTTATTCACTACTGTGTTGTTTTTCTTATTCCTTCAGTACACATCAATTTGTCACATTACTGGTAGTAACCTAATTCAGTTGATTAAGGTGGTATCTGCCATATTTTTCCACTATAAAGTTACCATTTTTCCTTTTGCAATTAAGTGCCTTATGGAGGAATATTTCCAGACTGTGTAGATATCTTGTTTTTCAACAGCTTTCACCGACCAGTTTCAGCATCCATCGATGATTTGTAGTTGAATCAACTTACCCTGATGGTTGCCATATGATGATTTTCAAATCTCTATCATTCTTTGTAAATTTATTATTTGCATTCTGCTATAAGGTAGAACTTTTCCATTATCACTCCTTATTACTATCATTATTTGTTTTTTCTTAAATGATTTCAGATTTAGCCAATGGGGCCTTCTTCAGTTCGGCTCCATGTCCTTTGGACGTGCCCCATCATTCTTTAAGCACTTCCTGACCCTCTAGTGTAAAAAGAGGTTCCGGACTCACTTTGTGCCCGCAGTGCTCTAGCTCTAGAGCGTTTCCCCCAATGAGCTGTCGTTTCTTTTGGTGAAGAAAGAGTTTGGAAATCAATACCTGAGCACTAGCAGTGTTCATTGTCACTGGAATTCGTCACCTGTAGGCCTCCTCAGTGCATAGAACTTGGAAATATATGTATGTATACACCTATGTGTGTGTGAATTTATACACTCATATGCCCTATATCTTTTTAAATTATGTTTCTAACTACCCATATGAAAATCACAATACCACCAGTTCCGATTGATGTCATGGGGGTCTATAGTCATCTCCCTTTTCATACTTGTGCCCTCATTCTCCTACAGTGGGAAACCATTTAATGGCTCTGCGAGCTATTAAAACATCTTAAGCAGGAAGAAATTTGATTACATTTAGTTTTTGGAAAGATTACTTTGCCGGAGGGAGGATCAGAGGGAGTTAAGAGTGTAGGTAGAGAGAGAAGTTAGACCACTGTCGTAGTCCACAGAAGA
Source organism: Mormoops blainvillei (assembly GCA_004026545.1). NCBI lineage: Eukaryota > Metazoa > Chordata > Mammalia > Chiroptera > Mormoopidae > Mormoops > Mormoops blainvillei. Next base: position 19,253 of record PVJD01000417.1, read on the forward strand.
TATGATGAAGATCTGATCTACAACAGAAAAGATGGGACAGGACAAAAAAACTTGGTGTCTAGATTTGGGGGATGTGGTGAAGGTATGCAGCATTTCAAGTAGCTTTGAAAATGATGGCATAAGAACGAATATGAAAAGCCACTCTAAGGTTGAACTAATTCCAAGTTTATTTAGCCAAGTATGTTCATTTCCTGGGACTGCTGTAACAAATTACCACTGACTGGGTGCCTTAAAACAGTGCAGATTTATTCTCTCACAGTTCTGAAGGCCAGAAATCTGAAATCCAGCTGTTGGCGGGATTGGTTTCTTCCTTATGATATGAGGAAAATCCAGTCCATGCCGGTCTCCTCGTTTCCAGAGGTTGCCGGCATTCCTTGGTCCTTTGGCTTGTAGATCCATCACTCCAATCTATTTCCATCTTTACATGGCCTTTTCCCAGGTGTGGTTTTTTTTTTTCCCTTATAAGGACACCAGTGATAAAGGATTTAGGCCTCACGCTACCCCAGTTGGACCTCATCTTAACTCGATTACATTTGCAAAGCCTCTATTTTCAAATAAGGTCATGTTCTAAGACTCTGGGTAGACCTGAATTTGGGGGAGACACTATTCAACCCAGTATACCAAGGATATGAGATGGAATAAAAACTAAGTACAAGAGTGGATCTGCACATCAGCGTTGGATTGGTTGCCCCCTCCCCATCCCTAAGAGGGATGCAGTGCTACCAAGTAGCTGGCTGACCGTGCCAACTATGATCTTGACAGAACTATAAAGTTCAGTTCTATGTCAGCATTGCACTTTTAAACTTAAGGCTTGCCTCTCTTTTCTGAAAGAACTAAGGTTCATTCTTTGTCATCTTTTTGTGAGAGAGTGTTAAAAACATCTGAGTATCTTTGTCCTTAAACCTAACAAGCCCTGCTCTGTGATAGGGAGGCGGGAAGGAAGCAGATCAGCGCTTCGTGTTCCTGAACAACATTTCTGCCTCTGGGTTCCTGTTGTCCAAATGGTGCTTCGTAAATGACATGGCCAAGGTAAAGAAGTAGCAGAGCTGGGACTGCAAGGCAGGACCTTTGGTTAAAGTGATGGGGTGTTCTGGTCTGGCTGGGACTATCCAGTTTATAACAGTTATTCTGGCATAATTACTTAAAGCTCTCTCTTAACTCTCCAGAATGTTCTGGTCTTCACAGCCGATTGTATGTATTCTTGTTACCCCTGACTCTTCATCCTGCTTTTTTTTTTTTTTTTAACTATGACACAAAACTTGTCAAGACCAAAGAAAATCAGCATCTGTGGTCGAAGAGCCCTAAGGTAAAGGCTGGTTTCTGGGACAGAGTTTGCCTGGCCTCTAACAGAGCGATCGGGGCACTGAGGTTTGCAGTCATGATAATTGGCAAGTGAAAGGAGAAAACTACATCCAAGGAGTACGGATGCCTTATGGATAAATGGCTTTCTTTAAACTGTATAGATCTGCAGCCAGTTTGTTTTGGGATGACTACTTCTGGGAACTTGCCATGAAATGCAGAAAGACAAGAGGCATATACCATCAACCCTTGAAGAAAACAAATCCAAACTGTAGCTTGTTGTATTTTTTAATGAGTAGACTTCATTTTTTAGAACAGCTTCAGATGTACAGAAAAGTGCCAAGAGTTCCCATATAGCCAACCTCTCTCCCCTAATTTCCTCTATTATTAACACCTTGCCTTAGTGTGGTGCATTTGTAGTTACATTAGCATCATCTCATCATGTGGAACAGTTCTGTGGGTTTTGCCAATCGCCTATTGCCATGTGTCCGCCATTGCAGTATCACACAGAACAGTTTCAATGCCTTAAAATTCCCCCGTGCTTCACTTAGTCACTCCCCACTTCCTCAGCCCTCCCCCGATGTCCAGGCAACTACTCCTTTTTTTTTTTTTCTGTCTCTACGGTTTTGCCTTTTCCAAAATGTCATAGCTGGATGTTTCACGTTGAACTGTGTCCCCCACAAATAAGGACAGAATGTGACTTTCTTTGGGGATGTAGTCACTGTAGGTGTAATTAAGATGAGGTCATCCTGGAGTATGGTGGCCTCTTAATCTAATATGACTGGTGTCCTTACAAGAAGAGGGTGATTTGGACAGGCACAGGGAGAACACCATGTGGTGGAGACAGAGGCCGGAGGGATGAGGCTGTAGTAAGCCAACTAGTGGCAAGATTCCTGGCAACACCAGAAGCTAAGAGAAGGGCATGGAGCAGATTCCCTTCCGAAGCACTGGAGAGAGAATGGCCCTGCAGATGGCTTAGTTTTGGACGTCTGGCCTCTAGAACCACGAGAGAGAAAAATTTGTGATAATTTGTTACCGTAGCCCTAGGAAACTAATGAATTGGAATGACATATTGTGTAGTCTTTTCAGGTTGGTTCTTTTACTTAACAATGTACATTTCAAGTTCACCCTTGTCTTTTTATTGTTTGACAGCTCATTTCTTTCTGTCAATGAATAATATTCCATTGTGTGGCTGTATCACAGTTTGTTTACTCATTAAGCTACTAAAGGCTTTCATGTAAACATAGGTTTTAGCCTGTTATATTTTCTCTCAGCTTTTGTCCACCCATCTGCATTTAAGGAAAAAGACATCTTTTTATTTCTCGGTGGTATGTGAATTGCCCTTACATTTCCATCCCGTGGGTCAGGCATTGGGCTAAAGGGTGGAACCCTAACAGTAAATGAAACAGAGGTGATTCCTGTTTTCATTTGGGACAGAGATCTCAGAATTCAAGCGAGCTTATAAATAAAATACATACAGACCATGGTAAGTGCAAGGTAGGAAACACATAGGGTGCTTAGATAGAAAATAATGAGTAGGAGCAATCTCAGGAAGGTTACGGGAGAGAGGGCGTGTCACCGGGGACGGGGCCCTGGAGCAGGGGAAGGCCATGGCTGGGCACAGACTGGAGGCAGAGGCCTGAGTGTACTGAACCAGGGTGGGGTGGGCGTGTGAGATGAGGCTGGGGAGGGAGGCAGGGGCGCTCACACATGGGGGAAGAGCTCGAGTTCTATGTTATCAAAGGGCTTGAAAATGAGAATGATCATAATCCAATTTACAATTTTTCAGGGTTATATGTTAATGTCAGAGAGCTATGCTTTAACCTCTGGACAGACATCAGTCTGTGACTGTGGAAACCCTCTCGGCCTCTATAGGCACCTCCCTCTTGTCTCCCTAGTGAGATATATTTTGTGGGGAGGTCTGGATGTCAGAAGGGCTTTGTCGTGGTATACTCTAGAGCACAGTGTGATGGGTACTCCCCGGAGTTGGATGTAGTGACTACCTGTCATTTCAAAATTAGGCTCCTAAATAGGTTGTTTCATATCTAGTCCCGTTCAGGTGAAGTCAGACATTACTTTGCCTTGGAGTAAATCTGCTTCCGTACTGTTACACAGCAGTTATGATTGCTGATGCAAATGAAAATATTTATTTTGTTCTTCTTACATGGCTTACATGGCTTGATTGAACCAGATTTAAATTAGACAATTTCCTAGGATATCTGGTAATTCCTCTGGATCTTAACAGGTCACGTAATGAGGAGGCAATTCTTATTAACACACATACACACACACACACACACACACACACACACACACACACACATGACTTAACCTTCAAAACCTGTTTATACCCAAACATTAATAGTTCATAGAATGCTCAAATGAGGAGCCTATTTTAGAAATTGTTCACATTTGCGTGTATTGATTTTGTAGATTTCAGCTGGTCATGTGAAAATAATTTAGACAGCAAAAATTCCAAAATCCTCTTAGTATCTTCCTCACTTAAAAAGATCTGTTAGTGAGCTTTTACAGGCAATGCTGAGGTTGAAGAAGTTGCACGCTTGCGATTAAACGGGTCATTAATGGGTTTCTCTGGGCGTACAATTCCCAGTCAAGGACGATTGGCCTGCCCTTGGCCACTGGCTGAAAGTCAGTCATAGATACGCATAGTAATAATAGCTGACACTTACGGAGCCTTTACTAGTTCCTAAATATATGCTAAATTTCATGTGTTACTTAACTTAATCTTCACAACAATTCAATGAGATAGTTATAATCACCCTCCTCTTTGAGAGGAGGCATTAAGGACTATATTCCAAGTGCCACAGCTGGATGGTATAGGTGGGATTTGAACCCAGACAGCAGGTCATATCTTGCCCTCACATTCTGTGCTATGTTACTCTCCACGCTACTTCCCTCAGCTGCAGCTTGCTGGGGGAATGGCGATTGCCTGAACCAAGGGTGCCAAATCCATAGCCTGTCCAAGGGTTGAAGTTGGAACACGGGTCATTCACTAGGCCAATCAGGTTTACCCTGGTGAACATGAACTAAGGGATACAGAAGGAAGAGGCCAACCCCCAAAACTCCCATGAAGAGAATCAGGTAAACTCTGAGGCCATAGAGGTCTAGAGGGGTTGTGAATGAACAGAAGCAATGATCAGCCCAAAGTAATAGCTGAGGTATAAGGTAAGGAAAAGATGCAGAGTAGAGGACAAAATGGATAGTCATGAGAGGAGAGAGATTGTGGTGTGACAGGGAGCTTCAATGAACTCTAATAGCCGAGATAGAGACCGTGGCCCAGGTCATGCCCATATTCCCTGATGCCCAGGAGAAGGTGAACAAACTTTGGCAGGTTGTATAGAGAAGGGAGGCCAACCGCAGGGAGGTAGCTGGGTCCTGCTGATGGCAGCGCACCTGAGGGCAATTCAAGAACTCTTGCTACTGAGGGGCTGGTGAGATCTCTCAGCCGCTGGAGCTGAGTGACTTTTAGGGGGCACTTCTCTCTCTTCTATGAGAAGAAATCTTCTCATAAGATTTCCTTCTCCTTTATTAGCAAGTGTATCATTTTCATAAGACCCTATTTCCATTTCTTGTTGCTTAAAGCTACTTTTTTAAAATTTTTGACAAGAATGACTCAACAGTAAAGAACATAATTCATTAACATCCTCTTTAAATTTTCCTTTTCTTCTCATTAGAGGCAGAATGAACAACATTCAATTCCAGCTGAGAGTGATAGTTTTTTAAAGTCAAAGCATATAAAGCAAAGGTGTGCCTAGATTTTTAAAATCAGAAGTGTAACAAATTGCCTTTCAAAAGTGAAATATGTTTTGTTTCCTTTCCTTTGTAAAAATTCGAGATTGGTCAGGCATTTACATGAATAGAATAACTTATTAGAATAATTTTACAAAATCTGTTTCCCATATTCTCTTCCACTGTCAATTACATGCCTCAAGAATGAAGCTCGAGGCCAGTTTTACAGAAATGTATACATCCTCCAGTTCCCCCTTTGGTACCTAGTCTTGAACGTGAATTTAAAGGATCAGCTAAGCACCAAGTAGGGTGTGCTTCATGAAGAGAACACAAGATTTTGATTCAATAGTCCTGACTTCTACTCCCAGTTTTGCCAATTATTTAACTCCTCTGGTATCAGTTTTCTCATCTGTAAACTGAAGTATGTAATAATATATTAGTAATAACTATTTTTGTAAGGCTTTGATATGTGAAACTATTAATGTAATAATTACAATAATGATTTCAGATTTCCCCTTAGCATTTATTATAGGCTATAAGTTGTTCCAATTTTGCTTTATTAATATCTCATGATCCTCTTTATTTACTGGCTGGAGGACTTTGAGCAAGTCATTCAATATCCTCATCATTGTTCTTAGGACAAAGACCCAAACCTAAAACAGGGGCTGTCTCTCTACTCTAAGGCCATGTCCTTCCTTTGCTGAAAAAGCTCCAGACACACTTGTCTTATTTCAGGTTTGTAAGAAGCCACCTTCCTTTCTGCCCTAGAGCCTTGCATGTGTTGTTTTCTCTGCTCGAAGTGCTCCCCCACTCCAGTCTGGCTTCACTCCTCTCTTCTCGGAGTTAATGCCCCTAGATCACAGTTCAAATGTCAATGCCTCGGGCAGCCTTGGCCCCTCTTGGGGTTAACTGAAGCCCAGCTGTTGGGGACACCTGCACCACCCTCTACTTCTTCTTCCTTGTACTTTCCACTGCATGTTATTTGTGTGGCAATTGCATTGTCTTCCTGAAAGCAGAGACTATGTGAGTCTTGCTTCCATTGGTAGCCCAACACCGAGCCCAGTGCCTGGCATATACTGGACACTCGATAACTACTTGTCGACTGAATAAAAAAAATAACTTGAATGTAAGCAATAAAACCATTATGCAAAGTGTGTATATTGAAGAGTCAATGAAAATTAACATACATTAACAATTATATCAGGTACAAGAGAGTGATCAAATGCATGCTATAAATATTTATTAGTCGCGTAGGAATAGGAATTGGGTTTGTCTATAAGCAGATATAACATAAGCTAATATAAAATAGTTAAAAATGGGAACTTTAGAATATACAGGGTGGGGCAAAGGTAGGTTTGCTGTTGTTTGAATGGAAAATGATACAATAATTAATAAATAATAATACAAGAATAAACTATGTTTTGCATACTCACAACTATAAACCTCCTTTTGCCCCACGCTGTATAAATATGAGAAGGCGAGGCCAGGTAAAAAGCTGGAATAAATATTTAGATTTGAGCATTCTACAAAGCTAACAAATTTGAGCTGTGTGAAGGCCCAGACAAAAATGAAAATGTGACCGGTTACACGATGGTCACTGACCTGAGGACAACAACGTGCAAGTAACCTGGGAAAAGAAAGCTGTTCACGGCAGTTCTTTCTTCTGGAAGAAACTACTTCGAAGGGCTAGAACTTATCTTCTCCACGGCTTCTCGAGCAGCTTTGGCAGCCTTCCAAAACCACCGGCAGCCTTAGAAGGTCAGAGGTCCTGTTCCCAGATTCTCTTCCCCCTTCCTCCCCCTACCTTCTCTCTTTCCTCTTCTCTCTTCCCCCATCTCCTCCCCAGTTTTCCTCCTGTTCTTTCCTGAAGTTTCTGTCTGGTTGCAATTTAAAAGTAAGCTTCAAGTGCCGTCTTTCCCAGAGAGGGGGTGGTGGCGGCGGAAGGCCTAAACCTGGCGGGTCCCAGTGCAGCCAGGCAGCGTAAACAACCCCACACTCCAGGCTCGCTCACTCCGCATTGCCTGGGCTGCGTCCCTCCATCGCCCTGAGGTTCAGTGTCTGTGTCTCCTGGGGCTGCTTGCTGGGTCCTCTTCAAAGGGCAGCCTACAAGATGAATGCGTGGCCACTGGCGCAGGGCTCGGCTGAACCCATGCCTCATAAACGTTTCTTTCTTATATATTTCTTCCTCCCTCTTAGAATTGGCATTAGAATCAACGGAGATATTATGTGTTGTGTGGGCGAGAGTGTTTATATTCTAGAGGTCCAAGGAGAGGGGAGAGGTCCACTCTAGGAATTTACCGAGGTGGGGGGTGTTGTTGAATGCATTTCTGTTTACAAATGATTTCCTTCCCTAATTTTTACTTTTTATATTTATATATATATATTTTTACCTAAACGAGAAAACAAGGAATGGATTTATAGCCTTTAATATATGAAGCCCCTCATATAAATGTGAGTGTGTATGTGATTTTTTAAAAAATCCCTATTTCTTCTAATCCCGAATTAACAAGGCATTGCATTAGTGATATGGGCAAGTGAAAACAAAACAAGTGTCAATTATAATTAAAAAATAAATTAAAAACAAACAGCAGAAAGCCTCAGGAAGTTGTGGGACCAAGTGTACTTACCGTCAAGAGTTAGGAACGGCTTGACACTTGAGCTTATATTGGGTTCCCCACCGTCACCGCCTTTACGCTGAAAGGCCGGGCTCTGGCTTAGCTGAGCTTGATCCCTGGCAGAGGTTTCTTTTTCTATAGAATTCTCAGAATGTTTATTTGATCTCTTGTCCAAAAGTTCTGCATTAAAAGAAGAAGAGAGAGAATAACTCAACCTAGGTTATAAAGCCTGTGGTCCCTGAGCAAATTCTTCTTGCCATTCTTGCTCAATCGAATCAGGTTTTTCCATCTGGGAAGGTGAGAGGAATATGTAGCTGCTTTAGGAGCCATCTCAGATATGGTGGTTTTCTATAAAAACGTCTTGGGAGGGATGAAGCGTATTTGCCCAGCGGCTACCAGCTCTGGCAAGGAAGGGACGTGATTATTTGTACAGTAATTACCTCTATGTTTTCTCTTCTGAAAAGTAAGATCCTGGTGGCATACCAAATCTAAAATTGGATACTCTGTATGTGTCTTACTATGGTTTTGTGGACAAAGGCACTAAAAACAATGGTAGTTTAAAAATAAAATTGCTTTGTTTCCTCTGGCAGTGTCAGAAATGTAGACTCTTCCACCAGAAGAAAAGGGTACAAGCCATGTGGTTGTAACATAGTAGCAAAAATGTGTCTGCCACTAAGCATTAGAACTGGTAACGGCTGAGTGGAGTTATATATACACAGAAATTCAGATATTTATCTATTTATCCCTGGTGAGAATATTCTATTTGTTAATCTGTGGATGTTATTGAGAAAGGTTTTAATGACCAATATCCATCCAGAAGTGATATTGACTTGTTTTAAACATCGGGCATTTCACTGATTTCAGCAATATTCTATGTTTAAATTGACCAAACTTGAAATAGTAACCTCAAGACAGCCACTGAAGTCGGTCCTCTGTGACCTTTGAAACTCTGTTGCACAAATCTGCACTGGGACTGGCAAACCAACATTCCCAGCACAGAAAACTAACATAATTTTTTACTATGTTATCCATGTAGCATCTACATAACCTAAAAAAGATGAATATGCCATCTTCCCCTCATCAAGGTACTTAGTACGTTAAGTGCAATTCAAATTTCTTCGCCAGCCTTATCTCATTTAACTATGATTTGGGATTGTTATTATTCCCATTTTCCGGAAGAGAAACTGAGGACCTGAAAGTTTAAGTGACAGCAGGTGTGTGTCACGGAGCACACATCCAATCCAGGAGGCTCTGGCTATGGATTTGTCCCTCTAAATTGCCAGTGTATTGCTTCTTAACTAATTGATAGTTACTGAATTATTAGCAGGACATAAGGATGAAGACCAGTTTGTGGCCCTAGCTCTCCAGCTATTTTCTACGTGACCTGTGGCCTGTTATTTATTCTTTGGCCTCGGTTTCCTTATCGGTAAAACACTGAGAGAGTTGAACTAGATGGTTTTTAGGGTTCCCCTTATCACCGTATTGAATGAGCCTAGGATTAGACAATCACAACAGTCACCACTTTATCCAAATGTGAATTATTTGGATAATTTAAGAATGTGGTGACCGTTGCTATTGGCATTAATGCCCTACACGGCACAGTAGAAAGGCACGGTGGACTAGACAGCTGGTGACCTTCCGGAAGGAGGTCAGATCTGGGTCATAACCTGTGCTATCAACTGGATGTTTGTATTTCCCAAAATTCATATGTTGAGACCAAACTCCCTAATGATGGTCTTAGGAGACTGCTTACTGTGTCCTCGCATGGTCTTTCCTCTGTGTGAGCTCAGACAGACGTCTGTCATAATCTCCCCTTCCTTTAAGAAGGCCAGCTGTTTTGGAGTAGGGCCCACTCACACAACCTCATTTTACCTTAATTACCACTTGAAAGGTAATATACAGCCACAGTCTTCTGAGGTACTGGGGATTAGGACTTTACCATGTAAATTTGGGGATAACACAATTCAGCCTATAACACTCTGACATGATCAAAAGTTCATGACTCTAAACTAATTTTTTTTTTTTTAAGGAAGGACTTATGTTGAGGAAATAGCAGAGTCAAGATGGCATAGGAGACAGTCATCATTGAGGGATCAATGTGAGAAAGTATGACTCAGAGCACCAGGAGCAGAAATTAGCCTTGGGAGTTTAAAAGTTTCTTTCCCCGAAGGAGGATCCAAGATGGCAGTAGGGTGGGAGGAAGTTACACTCACCTGCTTCCAAGGCCAAACTGCAATTTCAACTAAAATATAGAGCAATCAACCTGAATAAGCAACTGAAGATTAGCTAAACAGAAGCTTTATAACCAAGATTTATAGAAGAAACCACATTGAGACTGGTAGGAAGGGCAGAGATGAAAAAAGGGCTGGCCCTACTCCCACAGGTTGGTTGCTGAAAAGCTGGAGGGCTAGCTCAGCTGCAGAGGTTACCCTGAGGAGTGTGGGGTTTCAACCCCACCCCAGGCTCCTCAGCCTAGAGCATCAGAACTGGGAAGAGGTGCCCACATAGCATGTGGCTATGAAAAGCAACAGGGATTCTGTCCACCTGGGAGAGGCTCAGGAGCTCTTTTAAAGGATCAGTGCACAAAATCTCATTAGCAACCACTCACCCAGGGCTCCAGTGGAGGGAGGCAGATTGGGATAGAGTCATATGAAGAGAGGCTGGGGTTTATGGCTCTGGGGAGGGAGCTGAAGGGACAACCACCAGGACCCCTGTACTGAGGCCCACTCCCCCACCACAGATGCTATTCTTCTTGGGCAGAGCACCCCCCTCCATATGACATCAGCCTGGGGGAATGCAATAGCCCCAGCCTTCGGATTCCCTGGCGCTTCACGTTGCAGAGCTCGGGCCCTGTGGAGGATTCAGCTGCCTAGGCCTGAGGTGTAGAGACCCGGGAAGACTCAGGGTGTGTCAGTGACTGAGCCGTGTGGCTCTGGGGTGAGGGCTATTCCCCCCACCAACTCCCTCACAGTGCTTCCCCCTGATAGGAGATCCACTTGTCCCACCCTTCTGATCCCTGGAAGCCCCACCCTATGGAGCATGGGATCTCTGGAAGGTCCAGTCAGAATCGTGGACAGGCTGAACTGTGTGGCTCTAGGACAAAGGCCATTTTTCCCTTGCACTCCCTACCAGTGTAGACACTGCCCTTCACATGGCCAAGTCCTGGAATGTTTCGTCCTGATAAACTCTGCTGGCCTCACCCTGATGATTTCCCCATCACCAAGGTCTGCAGGCACCTAGTGGGTGGCAGCTACCCTTAGTATACCCTGGGACTTTTGCTGAGCAGCCTCAGACTCAGCATTGGCACTGAGTTTGAACCTGTATCAGCCTGGTGAAGAGCACTTGCTCTTTGAACCTGCTGACTCACTGAAAACCTATCTCTTGCAACAGGAGTACCACCAGAGGCTCTTTCAGTGACTGGGCCTAACAGGCAGCCAGCAGGAGAAAGCAGGCAGAGGTGCATCTCAGGGTGCCTTGGGCCTTTTGCTGACCTGCCCCTTGGCTTGGTGCTAGTGGAAGCAAACCTTGGTGTGCAGCTTGGCTCTTCCCAAGCACACCCACCTCAGGGGAGGCAGCCACAAATTGGATAGCTTTGTAGCTCCAAACAGGTTACTCAGCGCCAGTCACAGGCAGTGTCTGACATTGATCTGCACCAGAGTCCCTCCCAGGAGGCCCCAGAACAAACATACTCAGTAGTAAGATTGAGACAATACAAGTGGCACATGCAAAGGGAAATATCAGCAGGCACAAGACCCTGCGGAGGAAATTCTGCTTTGTATGGTCAGCATCTGCTCAGCAGATTATATACTGTGGTTGGGGCCAATCCTCACAGCCTATCAGTCTCAGGGTTGACCCGACGCATGAATGGGCCAATGGCAACCAAGACTCAATTACAACAGAAGAGCTCACATAACCCACTCAAGGGACATTCCTGGAGCACCCAGCTCAGGTGATTAAGGAGACTCTGCCACTAGGTACCACAGGACACCTACTACATAAGGCCACCCTACCAAGACTGAGAAACATACAGATATACCTAATACACAAAAACAAACACAAAGAGGCAGTTAAAATGGGGGAGATAAAGACGCATATCCCAAATAAAAGAAAAAGAGAAATCTCCAGAAAAAAAGCTAAATAAAATAGAAGCAAGCAGTCAACCAAACAGAGTTCAAAACAATGCTCAAAAAATTTAGTGACAACTTCACTAGTGTGAGAGAGGACATAGAAACCTAAAAAGAAAACAAAACAAAACAAAAAAACCCATCACAGATGAAGAATAGAATATCTGAAATGAAGAATATAGTAGAAGGAATACACAGTAGGTTAGAGGAAGCAGAAGATCAAATCAATGATTTGGAAGACAAGGTGGCAGAAAGCAATCAGAACATCAAAAAAAAAAAAAAGATTAAAAAAATGGAGATAGTAAGGGACCTTTGGGACAATGTGAAATTTAACAACATTCATAGCATAGATGTACCAGAAGGAGAAGAGAGAGAACAAGGGACTGAGAACCTTATCTGAGGAAATAATGACTGAAAATTTCCCTAACCTAATGAAGAAATAAGATGCGCAAGTGCAGCAAGCACAGAGAGTTCCAAAAAGATGAACCCAGAGGCTGACTCCAAGACACATCATAATTAAAATGACAAAGGTTAAAGACAAAGAGAGAACCTTAAAAGCTGCAAGAGAAAGACAGTTAGTTACCTACAAGGGGGCTCCCACAAGATTGTTAGGTGATTTCTCAACAGAAACATATCAAGACAGAAGATACTGGCACTAAATATTCAAAGCGATGAAAAGCAAGGACCTATAACCCAAATAGCCTACCCATCAAGGCTGTCATTTAAAACTGAAGAAGAAATACATTACCACCAAAGCAATATTACAAGAAATGTTAAAAGACCTTCTTTAAGAAGGAGAAAGAAGCCCTGACTGATGTGGCTCAGTGGGTTGGACATTGTCCTATAAACCAAAATGTCAATGATTCAATTCCCAGTCAGGGCACGTGCCTGGGTTGCTGGCCAGGTCTTTGGTTGGGGACATGTCAGAGGCAACTGATCAATGTTTCATACACTGATGTTTCTCTCCCTCTTTTTCTCTCTCCCTTCTCTCTCTAAAAATAAATTTTTTTTTTAAAAGGAGAAAGAGAAAAACAAAGAGGAACATAGTTACAAAGAATAAAAAGACAATAAATATATACTTATCAATAATTATTTTATTATGTTTTAATCTTAACTGAGGATATATTTATTGACTTTAGAGAGAGAAGAAGGGTGGAAGAGAGAAAGAGAGAGGAGAAACATCTATGTGAGAGAGAAACATTGATTGATTGCTTCCTGTATGTGCCCCGACTGGGGAGCGAACCTGCAACTTAGGTATGTGCCCTGACCATGGATTGAATCCAAAACCTTTTGGTGCACAAGACAACACTTCAACCGACTGAGCCACCCAGCCAGGGTCCAATAATCACTTTAAATGTAAATGGGCACCTACTCTAATCAAAAGACATAGGGTAACTGAATGGATAAGAAAACAAGACTCATATATATTCTACCTGCAAGACACCAATCCCAGAACCAAAGACACACACAAGTCTAAAAATAGATGGATGGAAAAAGATATTTCATGCAAATGGTAAGAAAAAAAGTTTGGTAGCAATAGTTATGTCACACAAAACTATTGGCATAAAAGCATACATACAGATCAATGAAGAAGGATAGAGAACCCCAAAATAAACCTACACCTATATGGTCAATTCATATTTGACAAAAGAGGCAAGGACATACAATGGGGTAAATATAGACTATTTAGTAATTTAGTAACAGACATGCAAAAAAATAAATCTAGACCACCTTCTTACAGTATATATAAGAACTGATAGTGGATTAAAGATTTAAATGTAAGACTGGATACCATAGAAATCCCAAAAGAAAACACAGGCAGTAAAATCTCAAACATTTCTCTTAATAATATTTTTTTCTGATGTATCTCCTCATGCAAGGGAAACTAAAGAAAATAAATAAATAAATCTACATCAAAGTAAAAAGTTTTTGCACAGCAAAGAAAACCATCAACAAAAAGTGAGAAGATGACCCACTGAATGGGACTACATATTTGCCAATGATGCATCTGATAAGGGGTTAATATGCAAAATTTATAAATAATTCATACACATCAACACCAAACCCCCCCCCCCAAAATCCAATTAAAAAATAGTCAAAGTACCTAAACAGACACTCCTCCAAAGATGATACACACATGGCCAATAGACATATGAAAAGATGCTCAATGTCACTCATCATCAGGGAGATGCAAATTAAAACCTCAATGAGATACCACCTCACACCTGTCAGAATGGCTGTCATCAATAAATCAACAAACAACAACTGTTGGGGAGGATGTGGAGCAAAGAAAACCCTCATGCACTGCTTGGAATGCAGACTGGTGCAGCCACTGTAAAAAGAAATATGGAGTTACCTCAAAAAATTAAAAATGGAACCCCTCCCCCATGACCCAGAGATTTCATCTGGGTATCTGCTTGAAGAAGCCCAAAACACTAATTTGAAAAAATATATGCACCCCCATGGCCATTGCAGAATTATTTACAATAGCCAAGATATGGGAGCAACTCGAGTTCCCATCAATAGACAAGTGGATAAAAAAGTGGTGGTACATATATACAAAAGAATAGTAGTTGACCATAAAAAGAAGAAAATCTTACCATTTGCTACAGCATGGATGTACCTAGAGAGTATTATGCTAAGTGAAATAAGCCAGTGAGATGAAGACAAATACCCTATGATTTCACTTATATGTGGAATCTAAAGAACAAATAAATGAAGAAACAAAAAGGAAACAAACATAGAAGAGACCGATGGTTGCCAAAAGGGAGGGGAGTGGGGTGACTGGATGAAAAAGATGAAGGTATTGAGAAGTACAGATTATTAGTTACAAAATGGTCATGGGGGTATAAAATACAGTATAAGGAATGTAGTCAATAATACTGTAATAACTATGTATGATGCCAGGCGGGTACTGGAAATATCAGGGAGAACACTTTGTGAAGTATATGACTGTCTAATCACTATGCTGCACACCTGAAGCTAATACAAAATAATATTGAATGTAAATTATAATTGATAAAATAAGGAAAGAAAACAATGAAGATTCCAGACATAAGAAAGTGATCATAATATATTTAAAATAAATGATTATAAGACAATAAAAATGTTTCTTTCTCTGAAGTAATGTTTTAGTTTTCCATTGTTGATAGAGTAAAACAAAACAAAGCAAAAGAAAAAACAAATCTAGCGGCTTTAAGGGATTTGACCCCTGTATAAGTCTTGTAGAACTAGGCCGGGGCCATATTACTGCTTTGGGTCATCACTCAATGGTGCTCCACTGCAGAATGGCTAAGGTGTTCCAAGAGCTTTCATCAACCTAATGAGGTCATCCCTGGGACTTAAAGGGGTTCTGGTTACAAATCTTCAAAAGCTCTGAACTACTTTCTGCATCCACAGGCTAAAAGGGTTATTAAATTCATTGCACAGAGAGATGAAATTTATGTTACTTGATTGAGCTAAGAACATCATATTCTAAGAAGCAATTAAAATAGTTTGACCTTTAAAAAGTAAATGAATAAGTTTTTATGTTAAATTTAAATCTGAAAAAAGGCAAACAGTGAATTTAATAAGTATGAATGTTATGTAACTAAAGAATTTTTGCAAGATTTTAGTACATAGTCTTCTTTAAAAACTAATTTAACAATAATACAATTCAGAGTTTTACATTCCATTTTATGCTGGAGGAGATAAATACTTCATATGTGTGACATATATCACAAGGCCTATCTTTGCACATATACATATCAAGGAATATATTTTCATATATATATAAATACATATTACCCAACTTTCCATTAATAGCTCATTTTCTCCCAGTGTTCAAAATCATATATCTCATCCTTTCAATTGCCCCCATAGTAAAACTTGGAAGTAAGCAGACCTGCTTCTGAGATGCAAAAATGGGTGTTGACTTCTGCTTGAGTACTGAGTATTAGAATTTAACATATAGGAGAATCTCTTTGTTGTCACTCAGAGTCGACAGACGCATTTCTAAACAAGCCTAATAAGCCTGACTCTGAATATGCAAATTAAAAAAGGCCTCCACCCAAATAAGCACTAAAACACAGCGGGGGAAGATGGAGAGAAAATACAATAGCTGGCACAAAACTTACTGAAGGAAGGCAAAGGTTTATATCACTGTGAAGAGGCTTAGGTTTCTATCAGTGTTCCAGGGTCATAAAAACAGCTGATGGCCTTCAACTGACTGGATGAGACCCACTCACATTCGAGAGGGCCATCTGTTTTACTCAGTCTACCAATTCAAATGATACTTTCATTCAAAAACACTCTCACAGAAATTTCCAGAATAAAGTGTGACCAGGTGTGTAAGGCACGTTGTGACCCAGTTAAGTTGACTTATAAAATTAACCATCGCAACTGCATTATAGTTAGAAAGCTTGTTTTTCGTCATAAAATTAATACATGCTATTACAGGATTTCGGAGAATGAAAAAGAAATTCTCACAACTCAATGCCTGACATAGTACCTGGGAGGTAGTAAAGTCTCCAAAAGTGTATGTTCAGTGAATGAATAAATGAATGAGTGAATTAATGAATAAATGAATGAATAAAACTATAAATAATCCTTATTAATATCTTAGTGTTAGGACTTTTTTCCCTCCGTGCATCTTTTTTTTTTTGTTTTACAGTTTTGTTTTACATGTTTCGTTTGGGCTGCTTTACTTTCAAAATGTAAAGTCACTTTTTTTCTACTAAAGAAGTATGAAAATTTATCATCTAGCATATTCTCATCCTCCAAATAACATGAGTGAAGACAAGGCACATGCTTTATCAATGTCTCTTGCAGCAAAATCTCTTTATGATAAATATAAAATATTTCTGAACGCATATATATTTTTGTCTAATGGAAACTAGCTGAGGCAGTGATCAAAAACATTTTTTGAAATTACTTTAAGTATTGGGAAAACTCAGAAATTACCTCTGTGGCTAGAGATTAGGGTAATGTGAATGTGGGCATAAGAAACATCAATTTTGATTTATTTGTTTTTGCATCCAGTTCCAAAGAATTCGGGCTTTCTCTGATTGGGTCTATATAAGGAAAATCGTATAAAACCTGAGAGATCAGGATGTAAGACTCAGTGCCTTGTTGGATAAGAGACTGAAGCCAAAAAAAGTGCCACAGGCAGCAGAGCAATTCATTAATTACCAATGGAGAGAAAAGTTGAATCCAGGACACAGTCTTTTTCTTGATGAGATATAGAAGGGCTTGGCAGTTGGAGCAGTGGACTAGAAAACAAAGATGTGCATTAAGATACTGACTTTGTTTCTAGTATGCTGGGTTAATAAGACATTTCATTTCCCTTCACCATAGTTTCTCTGTTGTAAAACAAAGACAATAATGGAATTTAATTTTGGCAGCTTAATTGTGAAATTTGAAGTTTACAATATCAAAATTACGATAATCAATTCACTCAAAATACACATTGATTGGACAGCTGTGAGATGCACAGTGCCATATTTGTGTTTGTAGAATGCCAAACAAATATGACCTTCCTTCTATGGTCTGGAAGTTGTGTCCCTCAAAATTCATATGTTGAAATCTTAACCACCCCAAGTGATGGCATTTGGAGGTGGGGAGTTTGGTAGGGCATCAGGTCAGGAGGGCGGAGCTCTCGTGAATGAGATTAGAACCCTTATAAAAGAGGTTCCTGGGCCTTTTCCACTTTGTGAGGACACAGTGGGATGTCTACAGTCTGGGCCTGAAAGAGGGCTCCCTATAGAACCTGGCCATGCCGGCACCTGGTCTTGGACTCTCAGCCTCCAGAACTGTGAGAAATAAAGTTTTGTTGTTTATAACCCACCCAGTCTGTGGCAGTTTGTTATAGCAGTCCAAAGGGATTAAGATGCCACTCTATCTTTGTGGCGTCTCAGGGAGGACTTTGCACACAGAAAGCGCTCAATAAATGTTACTTGAAGTTTCCTAGCCTCACGAGCTGACATCTACTTGGGGAAAACAAAAGATGCACGCAAAGATGCAACAGTGGCTGGGGCCCTGCGGCCATGTGATGCACCATTGTCCCTGAACGAGTGCCGGGTGCCCAGGCAGGGAGAACCTGTGGGCAGATGTGGCTTGGGAGGCCTTATGGGTCTAACAGAGAACTACGGCTCAAGAGAAGGAAGGAGTTGCTGGCAGGGCAAGTAGCAACTGTCAATCTCACAGTCCACCTGCAACCAAGGGCTTGTTTTGAGATACAGTGGAAGGTGCAGCTGCGAAGAGTCTGGCCTACCAACCTTGGCCTGGGCTAGGTAATGGGGACTTTGTTTATTACCCTGTAAATAGTGGCTGCCTTTGTGTTTGAACGGAGGAGTGAAGAGATTAAAGTAGCATTTTTAGAAAGATCTGCCAGGTGTCCACAAAGGGAGTGACTCGGAGAGGAACCCAACTGGAAGCAGGAAGCCATTTAGAGATTTTTAGCGGAGTCTAGGTATAAGATGAGCAATGGGAATAGAGAGAGGACAGATGGTTTAAAGGCCATGTCAGTGAAAGAACTCATAGAGAACTAGCAGAGTTGGCTAGCTGGAAAACGCGCCGTGGGGGATAGGAGGAGTGAAAGGCTATTGTATTGTATTTGAAGCTCAGGTGGCTGGAAAGATACAATTAGCATTCGACAGAAATAAAAGAGACGAATAAAGACAAGGAAATGAAATAAAAAGAAAAATAGATAATTTCACTTTCACACTCTTCTATTATAAATGGTAGAGCACCTAATCCACTGTACTGTATATAGGACCTTATTATTTACCTGGCACTCTTCCAGGTGTGGAATGGCATTTGTGATGAAGCCAGAACCGCACACTAGACATGCACAGCTGCTCAGACAGATGCAAATGCGGCTGGAGTGAGGGGAGGCCGTAGGTAGCTTAGAGAGTCCTCCACGTGGCGGTGTGCAAAGCAAAAGGCACAGAATGACTCATTTTAATCTCCCGTTTAATTCTCATCTGTGTTAGTTAGTTTGAGGTCATATATCTGCGACTGAATGATCAATCTTTAATGATCCCTTTTTTTCCATAACAGCTAGTGAGCTGCCTTTAGAAACATCATCAACCAGGGTTTTGAAACAGTTGTTCAAGTAATATTTGTATGCCATCTTAGCACACCTTTTCTTTTAAGAAAATTTCTACATGTACGATATCCCTTTGCAGAGTCCACAGCATATACTGGACCGAAACCAAAACAGGATGTGGTGTCGCATGCTTTTATCAGCCAGTGCTGGAGAGAGTGATTGGCAAACCGAATTGCGATGGTATTATTAAAATTCATGAACCAGATAATTAGCAGTGTATAGTATTAAAAAATGTGGTGAGTGCTAAGTATCTCTGACACACTCTCTAAAGTTTTAACCGTCTTGGGGAAAAATGTTAGAAGCCAGTCAGGACCATGCTGAATCTCCCTAAAGCATATGGTGATGGAACAGAATATCATTTTGTGAGTAAATATTGTCCTACTGGCTTCCCGGCCCAACGTGTCCCAGTCATTTTCTATTTCTGTTGTGTAGAATGGGCCAAGTTTCAGGTCGTGGAAGAATGTGATTGTTTCGCCTGTCTTTCCTTTGAGCATTCTTTGTTTTCATTCTTGCTTCTAGAGCCTTTTGCTCTTCATGATAAAGTTTTTATACCACATTTCAAGACTGGGAGGTATGCGCTTTGATCAAGGTTTTGTTTTGGTTGTCCTAAGAGAGCTCTCCTCTTCCAGCCCCTCCTCACCCACATGGTTTGCGTGCTGCTGCTTCATCCTTTTCTTCAGACCTGGCTGGGATACGAGAATGGAAGTGGTTGTTCTCTAGCTTGCATTAGAAAAAAAAAATCCATTTTTATTCCAAGAGGATGATGGGTAGAAAAAAAGGAAAACACATTCTCTGCTTGGTCCCTAGGGCTCCTTATAAGTACTGAATACGTTCCCAGCGTTGGTTTAATCTCACATCATCCAATAGGTTGCAGGTGGGGTTGCGGGTTGGCATCCCCTGGGGGTAGCTGGTTGGTACGCTCAGTTTCCAAATTCCTGAAATTGTCACATTAATCTGTTTTCTAAGGCAACTAGGGAGCAATGCAGTCTTCCCCAAGGGCTTTTATTGTTTTTGAGTTTTAGAGGCCGACTAGGCATTTCCAGTTGGCTGTGAATTTCAAATTCTTTTCTATCCACCCTCAATAATCAAGACCTGGTGAGCCTGAATAAATTGTTTCTCAACACAGCTCCCTACTTGAGGCAGCTGTGATGCGATGCACAATCCCCTCCCTCTCCCCAGCGAGGACAATGGAAGGTTCTCCCTAAAGGCATTTGAGACACTGCAAGTTTTAAGTTTCATACTGGAAAATCATCTGGGAAGAATGACTGAAGGCTAGAGTCAGCCAGCTATGTATCTGTAGCCCTCTTCATTGGGCTATGTCCCAGTTGTAGAAATGCCTCCTGGAGCTGATTTGATCAGCTGTAGTGCTGGAGAGAGACATCTTTGACTTGAAGCAAGACGGAGGCATGAAGCCACAGTCTCTGACTGTTCAGGGCAGTTAGGAAGGCGGGGTGGGGGAGACGAACGTTTTCTGCAAGCCAGTACATTTCCAGGAGAATTATTTGGATATAAACCATTCAAACAAATACTGTTTAAAAAGCTGTAAACATATTTTGTTAAATCATCATTAGGTTGACACAGTGTGGAGGAGACTTTTGAAAATGAAGAGACAAAGTAAAATCTTTGGTTTTCTTCAAACCTACTAATGAGTCATATTGGAGATGATATCGGACTTTTCTTGATTTTTAAAATATTTCTGTAAATGATAGAAACTTACTATATAATGTCAAGGCCGCCTCTCTTTGGAAGCGAAGTCAGCCAAAATGAAAATGCCTCCCCCAAATCTCTCATCTGTTTTCTCAAATGCAGCACTGTTGCCAGGTATCAAAATTCAGGATGACAGCCTATCACAGAGAGGGTCACTAAAATGGGATAAGCGAGACTAGAAACACAGAGTTTCTTAAAAATAAACACATAAAATAATACAAGAGTGCACTTAGAACCACTACGGCAAGAACTCTGGCTTTGTTCTTTCTTCCCGCCTTGCTCGTTCCTTCCCTCCCCCAGCCCTGTGCTTTCTGGATTCAATGTATTTCCACAATATTAACAAATACATTTTTACTTTACAATGTATCCATTTGGACCTAGATCACTCTAAAAGTACTTAGACTGGCCTATACATGTCATAGAAATATCTAAAATATAATACTGTTGATGAAAAATTATGTTTCCTAAAATTAATTTTTAAATAGTTAAAGTCCAGCATATCCTTTCATTTCCCCTTCTTAGAGTCACTTTATTACCTGTTCTACTGTACTTCTAGAGTCAATTCCTCCTCCTAGAATATTCTTTCCCTCATTTCTCACTTAATGAAATCCTTTTCATTGGTCAAAGCTGAACACAAATGTCACTTTTTCTGGAAGACCTGATTTTAACAAGTATTAATTGAGGGTCTTCTCTGTGTCAGGTTATATTCTAAAGTCTGGGGACACAGCAGTGAACAAGGACACAGTCCTCGCTCACATGGAATTTACATTCTGGGGATCGGAGATAGCCATTGATAAATAACCAAAAAGTAGATATGCAACAGGCCAGGTAAAGAGAAGAGATAAGGCAACGGGGTAAAATAAAAGTTCTAGGGTAAGGGGCTAGAAAGCGCTGGCAGAAAGGCCGCTGAAGAGAACACAACTACTCTGCCTCTTGTACCTGTTTAGAATACAATCAAACTTAAAGAAATAAATACTTTTTATACATGAGAAAATGACGTAAGTGCCACAGGTGTTGTAAGCTGCTTGTAGACAGGACGTTATTTAGCTTTGCAGTCACCAGTGCCTTATACACAACAGGCACCTAATCGATGTGTGGTGCGCCTGATATCAGTTGCACACAGGAAGCTGACAGTTTACCCATAACGCCGTCAATACATGTTGGCGTCGTATGATCTAAGTCATGGCAAGAAACGGAGGAAGAGTGTCTGGTCAGTTGACTCGGAGCAAGAAGTGACAATGGAGTCAAGAATCAGTCTTCTAAGGCTGGAGGTGCGTCAGTGGCGGATGTCGGGGAAGTCCACAGAGGCAAGCACACAGCTGAGGATGCGCTGGAAGCACAAAGGTGGAGAGAGGGGGGAGGCATGTAGCTGCATCAGAGGGACCACTGCAGAAATCGTTGGTGTTGCTAAACTAGCAAAGATCTCCCCTTCACAGCCCCGGTGGGAGCCCGAAGGCCTCCAGGAGCTAAGATCTCGAATAGCACACTGAATTGCAGCTTCCACGTTGTGGCCCTTTGATTAGCTCATGTGCCATTTAATAGTAAATGCTGTTTTCCATTAAGTAAGCATCTCTTTTGGATAACCTTTTGGCAAGAGTGCTAGCAAGGCCAAACCTGTTCTGTATGTCAGCTATTTCCAGGAGCGGTAGGGTGGCATGAAAAGTGAGTGGAGAGCAGGCCAACAAAGTGTTCTGTGCAGCTAATTAGTAAGAAATTCACAACCGAGTGCCGCGTCACAGATATCAGCAACATTTTAAAATCAGCAGGATGCACATAAAATTTACAATATACCAGGTACTAGTCTAAGCATTTTCCTTATCAAACACACCTTGCCTTTGTAGTGCACTTTTCAGCATTCAGATATTTCCATTGAAAGTTTCTCGACTTGATTTTGGCAACAGCCCTCGTAGGCGTATTCACTACGTCTGGCCTGCAGACAAGGCGGGGGTCTGATCACCGGCAGGCTGAGCCCCGCACGTTCGGAGGGCCCCGGACACCAAGCTCCCCTGTACGTGCCTCATAGTAAGTGAATCCATGAATCCGTAGATTTGACATGGGGGTCAGATATTGGCCCAGGTATTATGTTACTTCCTAACTTCAAAACAAGCTCTTCTTGCAGCCCATGAGCTGTCCCGTTAAATAGTGGCATAGGGCTCATGCTATATCCATGTCGAAGCTGTGTTTAGGGAAGTTCTTAGACTCACAGTGATCCTGTCTTCCTCTAGAAACCTCTCTGTTTATCAAATTGTCAAACAGTTATGCTGGAGGATGGTCGTTTATTTATAAAACTTATTTTTAAAGTTAGAAAACTTTTGTTTCTTAAAGAAGGCAATTAGTGCCTCTTTTTCCCTGGTATCAGTGTGATTTTGTAGTTTTGACTACCTTTAAAGTGGAAAGGAAAAATCTAAAGTTATATTTTAAGTGAGGAAATAGGGCCTTAATTTAAAAATATGTCTATGATTAGTGATCTGAAAATATTTTCAAAATGACTCCAAACTATTTTCTTTATTTCTCTCTCGTAAAGTGTAAATAAGGCACAAGAAACTAAACATTTTAGTGATTTACCCAGGTTTTACTGAGTTGCTAATAAAATTCTGGAAGAAGCAGAGAACCTAAGTTGGAAAAAAACACACTCTTTTCTCTGGTTTCTTTATGCGAATTCTCTACAGCTTCATTAAAGTTACTAGAACAGCCTTTCCAAATGTCTTACTCATGAAGTGGGATATTGATTCCTTGGCTTACACTTTCCTCCTTCTCACTCAGGTTTCCTTTCACTGCCACCGTAGGGAAGGGAGAAACCAACTAATGGAACTGAGTACTGAAATGATAAATAAAAACAAAAACTGTAAACCAAGAAAGCTATCGTACACTAGCTTTAAATTTACCCCACTTACTGTAGTAAGATTTATTTTCATTGAAAAAGAAAATCACTTCGTATTCTGAAAACCACCATGTATAGTAGTTATATATCATTAATAACAAACCACATATATATATGTTTTCCAAATTAGGATAACTCCTGGGCCTTAGGTAGATAGGTAGATGAACTCAAAAGCCTGTGGAGGCCACTTTACAGAATAGAGTGAGATGGATCAGGTGTGAGAGGGGATGAGATTTGCCTGAGCATGGGGACGTGGGGCACAGGTTCCGCGCATGGTGGTCTCGCTGTGCTGCACCAGCTGATGGCTTCCAAATGGGAAGTTGGGTCTTGGGCAGCTGATTTCCCAACTTTTCAAGCAGAGCATTGAGATTTTTTTTTTAATTAAAAATTGGTATCCAGTTCAACAGTTGGTACCCAGCCACCAGAACGCACATAAGGATGGGCCTCAGCTTGGAAGGGGTGGGGTTCCATCTGTAAGACAGAGGATGCCTTTGTACTTTCTTATCACTTAATTTCGTTGCCAAGCCAGAAATGACAACAATGAAGCCCTGAGAGGATGGGAACAAGCTCTGAGACACATGATTCTTCCAAAGAAGTCTGTTCTCAAAAGCTCAAAGACGTGCCGTTTTACAAGGGAGTCATAGGAAGCACTTTACATTCAAAATGAGCAGTAACCATGGTGTTTGGAAAAGGATAGCGGGAGTATTCTACACAGGCAGTAGAGAAGAGTAAAATCCTTCTAATCTTTCAAGACCATTCTTAAAGGCCATTTACTCAATGACCATTTGCCTTAAAACCAAAAGTAGTATCTATGCTGTCCCCCAGAGCTCCGTAATATTTATACTCAAAGTAATGCTCCACAATACGCTTAGTAATGGGTGTCATGGATAATGGCCAATCAGAACACAGACAGCCCTTAAGAAACTGGTACATATATGATGATATACGAAGCTAAATACAGACCTTGCTTATAACACACTGCACTGCCCGACCAGCTGCATCGGCATCCCCTGGCGGCTTATTAGAAATGCAGAATCTCAGGTCCTGTCCCTGACTTATGGAATCAGACATGTATTTTAATAAGATCCCCAAGTAACTGATACGGCCATTATAGTTCAAGAAGCACCACCTTAGACACTTTAAAGTTCTTGTTGTCATCTACCATACTGTGCCTTATATTGAAATTATTTAGGTTCTTCTTTGTCACTACTAGTAGACTATTAATTTGTTAAAGGCAAAGCCTACACTAAAAGGAAATCCTGTCCTGGCCCGTGTGGCTAGTTCGTTGGAGCATCATCCTGTAACCCAAAAAGTTGTGGGTTCAATTCCCAGTCGGGCCACATACCTAGGTTATGGCTTCCATCCTCGATCCCCGATCCTTGGTCTGGGAGCGTGTGCGCCCCATATGATCCCCAGTCCAGGCTGATACAGGAGGCAACTGATGGATGCTTCTCTCTTGCATCTCTCACTTCCTCTTTCCTTAGAAGCAATGAAAAAAATGTCCTTGGGTGAGGATTAAAAAAAAAATTTCCACTACTCTGCTTAGGATCTTGACCGTAATAAGGTTTGGAAAATATGCATTGAATTGAATTGAAATCGTAAAAAATAAATGTCAGAGCAGTAATTATAATCAGAGCAGCTCTCATTTGTTGGGTATTTTCTATGTGCCTGATGTTGAGGTTAAGTATTTTACAAATCTTATTTTACTTATACTCACAATTATGTAGATGGTATAAATCATTATATTTATGTTAAAATGAGGTGCTGAGGATTGGAAGGGCTAAGTGATTTATGCTGGTCCATGAAGGAGCAGACTGGGGACAGTGTTGCCTGACGCCAAACCAAAGCCTAAACTACTAGTCAACTCAGGTCGGTAGGAGTGAATAAAGCAATAAAAGAAGACTGGGAGAAAATGACTTCAAGTTTGTGAGATTAAGAGAAGGATGTTTTATTCTCGATGGTACTGGAGGATTCAACAATAGTTGTCTTTGGGACCTTGTCTCCCAGATGAAATACTTCCTTTTACAACAGGTGCACTCTCGGCCTTGGCCAGAAGATGGAGCACTTTTGTCTTTATATTTTATTGATTCATCTGCCTGGAGATGACAGGGGAAGAAAGGATTTTTTCCCCCCACTGTGACATTCTTTTTTTCCTTTTCTCCTGAAAGAGAAAAAGGAATTAAGAACTCAGCTAAATGTAGAAAAATGATTGAGAGTGGGGAGAGGACACTGTCACTGCACTTTGCAGACCCTTCCAGCAGGAAGCAAAGAGTTGGATAGATTCTGTGGCACCGAAAAATCTTGTAACAATTTAATGGGACCACCAGACAGTACTATTATGTGGTGATAGGCAGCATATATTTATTTTTAACATGCGTGTGTAGTTAGGGCTTGAAATGTATCATAATACGATCCAATACTAAAGGAGCATAGATGAAGTGAATAATTCTACCCATGTCCTAGGAAAGAAACTAGCCTAAGTAACCCACTGGGGGATAAAAACATAAAGAGCTTAATGAAATTAAGGCTCTGCAGGAGAAAGTGGGATTCTCTCTTAAATAAACAAGCTTTGAAATATTTAAAAATGCTCTTAGGAGGAAATGTATTAGATTACTCATTAAATGCTCACTCGGAAGAAACTGCCTTGACTACATTTCCATCCTGTTTTAAGAACTAGCTGAACATGACCGTGATTTTTGCCACTTTCTAACAATAGCTTCAGGAGGTATTTATTTAGTTAAACATCAATGCAAGCAAAACAAACAAAACATACCGAAGCTCATTTCATAACCATATACATCATTGCCCTTACAACATCCTAAAAGAATGTTATCTGCAGAATCTGAGAATCTGTTTGCAACAGATTAATTGAAAAACATCAAAACTTTCATATGTATATTGTCAAAAGTAGATTGACAGGTGTCATGAGCAATTTCTTAGGGTTCGAGGTTAGTTAATGTCTTAAAATAATTTATTTAAAAATCCACATGAAATTGCTCTCATAAACTTTCATAACTATCTCTTCTGGTATAATAAATTTTTCTCTCCTTAAACTCTTCCCTTTGGTTGATTAGAAGCTTACATCTCCTTATTGGATGCTTAGGTACTTAAAAGACTGCTTCAAATATGAGATCGTAACCTAAACCATATCTTAAATTCTATTTCAGGATGAAATACAAACATTTGTAATTTGAGATATAGAATAATTTATATCATGGAAATATTTAGTAAAACCTTGGGCTCTGCATCGTGTTATATCAAAATTAAACAAATTTATTATAACATACTAGTAAGTACTTTAATTGTCAAAGTGTTTTTTATGCACACAAAATGCAAAAGGCTGGTAAGAATGCTCTTCCTCCGTTAAGAGAACCCTGAAATGGCGTCACAGTTTTCTATTTAGGAGGCGAAGGACTCCAGCTGCCTAGCCTTGAACTGAGACTGACACCAGTCCTTCCATAGCTCTGTCTCCAAATCCAGAGAGCTGCCAGGCCTGCTCCTGAACCTGTTTCCTGGGAGATACTGCCGCCGGGGGTGGGGGGTAGGCGGTCACAGTCTGGAGACAGGCTTTAGATTCTGGTTTTGCCACCTGTAGTTAATGGGACCTAATACAAATGATGCAAACTCTGTGGGTCTCACTTTTGGTGTTTGTACAGGGAGGATAATACATACCATCTACACTGTAGAAAACTGGGATGTGGCACAGTGTTTTTCCCAAAATAAATGCCCTAAGCAGTTAGCTGGAAGAATAGTGGAAGAATAGAACCATTGTCTTCATTTAGTCATTAAACAAATCAACTTGGGCCCTGGCTGGTGTGGCTCAGTGGATTGAGTGCCGGCCTGCGAACCAAAGGATTGTTGGTTCACTTCCCAGTATGGGCACATGGGTGGATCCACTAGGGGACATGAGAGAGGCAACCACACATTGATGTTTTTCTCCCTCTCTCCTTCCCTTACCCTCTCTCTAAAAATAAATAACTAAAGTAAAAAAAACCCAACAACAAACAAATCAACTTGAATTGTTACCATTTAATTGTATTCTTGAAAGAACATTTAATACTTATTTTATTACATAAAGAAAAGACAACCATTCTAATTATAAATTATGAATTCACATAAAAAGAAAAAAATCAAAGTCTTACCAATCAGAGAAGACATCTATCAAGACATTGTTACACATACAACACACACACTTTATTTCCTCATGCAAATATGTGTTTCTGCGATACATAAATAATCACATTTAAATCAAAGTGGGACAAAAACTTTACATATCTGTTAAAAGCACATGTAATAGAGAAAAACCACCCTGATTTAGTTCCTGACTTTGCCACTCAAATCACTGACCTTTTTTTGTGTCATTTTCTTCATCTGTAAGAGGAGACTAACTAGAGGATTTCCCCACAAGCATTGTGAGGATTAAATAAAAATTTGCATGTAATGTAGTGCACTTGATTATAGAACTCACTGTGTAGGATGTATCTTTTAAGGGTCTCATTGAAAGATCTTTCACTGATAAAACGTCAGTGTCTAGTGTGGCTCTATTCCCATTAATACTCTTTCTCTGACACTTTGATGCGCTAGGCTTTTAAGCCTTCATATGCCTAGTGATGAAATTCCGCTGACTTGTACGTGATTTATTAATGAAGTCCAGCTCAGAAGAGACAAAATGTACCCCCAGTAAGATTATTTTTTCCCAATAGGATTTAACCAGGTTGGGAGTACCTTATACTTGTTCATATTCCCCACGTATCTACATACTATGCTTTGAATGTTAAAAATTTGATGGCTTTTCAAAGGGTACTTGAAAAGCCCATAAAGTAACATCATTCACCAACCCAGAAAATGTTTCCTTGGTGTTATAAATGAGTCACTTGTATTTTTCTTTTTAAATTTTAGAAGAGGCGATTAATGAGCTGATAAAAGTTTTCATACAATATTACTTAAACTGTATCAGAATTTTTTTTGGCTTTGTTTCCAGGCACTCTGGCCCTAATAGCATTAAAAAACTGTTTTTCAAGTTGGCATTTGCTGTTCGCTATTTGTCTGCAGGAAGTGTAAGACAAAAGATGAAAGGAATGCTCTAAAAAACTGAAATCTTGCCAAAGATGATTGAAACAAAACTTATCTATTGCAACTTTATAATTAAAGCCCTTGATGAAATGCACATGTCAAATTTGTTTATTGGAGAAGTTCCCCTTTCTGCATTATCCCTTTTAAAAGAGTAATTCATTTAACTGAAACCAACCAGAGGAAGGAAACTGTATGCAGACTTGAAATTTTGTTTGGAAACAATTAAGTTCTGTCTTTCCCAAAATATAGATTGTGCAATTAATGGGGAACTTGGCCAGAGCAAGATTGTTGACAAAATGTAGCTAGAAGATTTGAGCTATTTTTAGTTATGCTGTTTATGCTTAATAGCATTTAACATGAGCATTTACTTACATGGAAGTTATTCCTTTAAAATATAATGAAGAAATGGTTGGTATTTGTTTTTGGGAAAATATCCAGTTTTTAGTAAAAAAAAACAAAACATACACACATACGACAACAACAATAAAAACCCTACACGCAGAAGAGATAAATATCCTCATTGATTTTAAGTAGAGGAAAATTGCTAGGATAACACCACTTCACTTAAAAAATTCATTATGTGTAAAACTTATTCTGAAAAAGTTATAATCTATAAAACATTTGAACACCTTTTTTTTTTGTTTGTTTTGCTTTCAAGTATAACTATTCACTGAAAGTAGCCTAATAAAAAATTTTTTTTTTCTGATAGAGAAACTCAGGGGAATTGCTTTAATAAATAAAATAATTTTTCATTATCATTGTCAGTAAGAGGGGTCCATCTAAAGTCCTTGAAAATATTTAAAACAGCTTTCCCTCTTCATAGATTGTTTCAATTATGATCTTTCTCTCATTCGTTTTTTCTTCAGAGGTAGTAAAAGATCGTTTGAGTTCTGTTCTTGCTAAGTATTACACATCTCCAGGGAGTGGGGGGTGTGAAGTAATCAGATGAGACGTTAAACACCTGAAGACCTTTGCTGTCACTCTATAACATCTTGTGAGTCCATCTTCTTCCCACAGGTGAATGTGCCAACTAAATCAAAGAGAATGGGTGCTCTGTCTCTGGATCTTGCTTCACTCAATTGGAGCTCAAACTTGCCTCTTACTCTGATGCTTCCTGTTGAAGGCCGAGAGCCCTGGGACTGCTGGGGACCTGGGCTGTGCTTCGGCCCCATTAAATAGCGCCAACTGGGAATCTCAGCAGATAACTAAGGGGCTCTGGCACTGCAAATTCGAAGGTTGCTTGGCAGTCCAGTTTATGACATCAACAAACAGAAGGGCAGATTTCCTGCTGTCCTCCTGCCCTTGGCTCGCAAGGGAGCAGGGGAATGACTCATAAACAGAACCAACTGCGAGAGGCCAGTAGGAGGCGTCATGACCGCCTTCCTCTAATTCTTTCTTGTTGGGCATTTGTGTGTGTGTAATTTATACTTCTGTCAAAAAATTCCCACATATACATAGTTCATAAAAAATATTACATATACAAGTATTATAAGAAAGTAAAATCGGTGCCCCGCCCCACCTTATCCTGCCCCACCTCCGTTTTCTGTATCCCCTTACCTCAGAAGTAACTGTATACAATTTTTCAACTCTTTCTTCTGATATTTACTTTCTTTTTTCTAAATAATGTGTTTCTATAGATATTTCTTGACTTTTCATTTTTAGATATCTATTGACTGCCCACAAATCATTCAAATATATTTAGTAAAATTCTTTTAGTTTTTAACATGTATTATATATTATGTGTTACATATTATACACGCAAGTAAATATTTTTCATAGCTGAGGCCCACAGTATGTACTGATTATGTGTCCCTTCTTCTACAATTTTCCTGCTCCTGAAGTAAATACTGTCTGTTTTTTCTTTCATCGCTTTGTACTCTTTAATGAGTTTCTAACAGTTCCTAAAAGATTTTTAACAAATGCGATGTGTCTGATAATGTTGTAAACAGTTTATACTTAAGGGGTGAAGGGCTAGAAAGTGTGGCATGTCATGCCCTCGTGGAAAAGGACAAAGTCCCAAGTTTCTTGCTGTGATGCAGAAGACCTGGCCCCTGGTTATCCCCTCAGCCTCCTTCCTTGTTCTCTCCTCCCCCTTATTTTGCATTCCAGCCTCACTGGATTTGTTCTAGATCTTAGAATTTACCCCGGGCTGGCCGCTCTCTTCCCAGGCCTTTGCAACAGCCCCCGGGCTGCTCGAATCACTTTCTGCACCGCCCCCACCGCCCCCATTATTTGACTCTTGTCCATCCTCAGGTGCCAATCTTCCCTGATCCCTAAAAAAACATTAGAGGGTCCTGGAATGTCCTCCTGGAGCACTGTGTTCTTCTCACTCATCACGCTTATGTCTATTGCTTGGTTAACATCTTTTCTTCTTGCTGAACCATAAGCGCTGTGAAGGTAGGTCCGGGTGGTCTTGCTCCCTGAGGGCGCCCCAGTGCTTGGCATCTAAATTTTTTGCTTTTTATAATGTGTAACTATTATATGATGGGGACTCTAAGGAGAATGACAGCGATGCAAATGCACATCAAAACATCACAATGATTCAGGCCGAGAAAATCCTAGGTAAGGGTAATGCATTGTTTACCTACATGAAGCAATCCTGTTTCTCTGAAACTTGAGCAACTATAAAGTGGGAGACCATTGGCTTTATAGGCTGGGCAACCTGGGTCTGAGAACCCAGTTCTTACTCAGATTATGCAGATTATTCTGGGAAGCCTCAAGGAAGTGAATTAGCATCTTGGAATATCAACATGGTTGACACTCACCTATTAATTTCACAGCACACATATCAAAAGCAGTGGTTGTCTGAGCAGTGAAACCAGTGGGGCCTCTGCCGTCACGGAACCTCCAGCCTGGTAGGCAAGACAAGCAATCGGCAGCAAAACACGTGCACGAATACGTGCTTGCAGACTGAGAGAATGGCGTCAGACCAGAAACCAAACAGCGATGGGAAATAAAGAGGGAGCACTATATAAGTGGCTGGGGGAAGCAGGGCCTGAGGAAGTGTCACTGAAGTAAAAAGCCAGGAACGAGGTATTCCCAGCTGAGGGAAAGCAAGTTTGAAGTCTCTGGGACAGATGGTGGTTAGGGTGCTTATGCCTCTAAGTCAGCATCTTTATGTCTAGGACCCCAAAGGAGTTCACTGGCTGGAACAGAGGAAACAAAGAAGAAAGGGCTCAAAGTTAAGTGTGAGAGGCAGGCAGGAGCCTCATTATTTGAGGTTGTGAACTCAGCGCTACTCAACTTGTCTGCAGGTTTAGCTAATAGGGACATAACTCAACAGTTCGCTGCCAGTCTGCAAACTGTTGGCTACCTGTCTGTGATAAGAAAAAGAGCTGTGTAGTTGTAAATCAACTATGTCACCTAGAACACTTTTTGGTTGAGCCTGTATACACATACACACGTGTGCAAGGCTTTCTAAATGAAAGAAGCAGTGTGCTGCTTTACATTTATGTTCTGATATAAATTCCTTACCTGTTGCAGACCAAACACTAAACAATTTTCAGTGCCTGTGAATGTGTATTTGGTGGTGAGGGAGTTGGGAGGGAGGGTTATGGCGTGATCAAGGTCACTTTTCAAAATGATTTCTGTGACTACAGAATGGAGAGTGAGGCGGAAGAGTTAGAAGACATCTGTCGAAACCCGCCAGGACCAAGACAGCCCAGACGATGACCTGGACTGGGATGACAGCAATGGAAGTGGAAGCGTGTGGGTGGATCATGATAGATTAGAAGATGGCTTTTCTCATGGATTGGGATATGAGGCATTAGGAGGGCAATGCAAGTGTGACCTCCAGGTTTCTGCCCTGAACGACTTTTTGAATATTCATCTCATTGATTGAGATGATAACAGTGGAGGACGAATGAGTTTGGAATGGAGGAGGTGGTATGCATAAATATTTAGGGAGATGGCTGTCAGAGTGAACTTTTTGATAATGGGAGCCTTTATGAAGTCGAAGTCTCCAAATTAACAAATGCAAGCACAATCCACCTTTTCTTCTCATACAATGCTTCTTTTGAAAGTAGGAAAAAGAAAAAGGAAAAGATGTGTTGAGATGCAGATGCTAGCACTCACTCGTCAGATGAGGGATCTTTTCATCCTGAATGATTCCGCTATGTGACCAAGTCAACTTCTGTCACTATCATGAACTTGCCAGGAATAATGGAAATATCAGTGTTCAATCCATGAATACCGCGGGTATGTCCAGGGTGAGGAATAAGTTTCATCTTAACTGTCAACTCTGATTAATTTATAGTAGGTGCTCAGAGAACTGTTTTGAGGCTGCATCTGGATTGAGTGAAAGGGTGCTCTCATAGATTTCCAGTGTGTACCTTGGATGCAGGAGGAGCTGTGGCAGCAAGCAGGCTAATCTTCGCTGACCCTCTGCATCTTCCAGGTAGAGAAAACGAATTGGATAAACGCCCTAACGTGTGTGGCACTGCAAACACTGAGCAATAGAACAAGCACTGCACTTCGAAGAGAACTGTCTGCATGATTAAACTTGGAACAGATTTCAAGAGTTGGAATACAATGTCGTTACTGTTCCTCCCTTTGACCACGGTATGTGAACCAACACTGACTGATAACAACTGAAATGCCTTCAGGGATGTCAGTGCAGTTTAGCCCTGGGATCCATTAGGGAGAGCTAAACAGCCTGATGAAGACTGGGAAAATTCCTCGGGCCTGGCTGGGCTAATCACCAGGGAGTCCAATTATAAGGCTGCATCTGGCAATATGGCAGTCCATTCTCAGTTTCCCCCATTTTATTCTGTGCACATGTGCACAGTGAGTTTAGCTTTCTGTTTATTCATTTCAATTTAACTTGACTCTGTGATCCCCTTCGCTCTGAAGCTTTCCCAGCAAATGAAGGCCTTTTGCTTTCTTTTTCCGAAGAATGTTTAGGTGACCATGTGAAGTATTTTGGGTTGTCAAGGGGACCGAAGACCGGTTTGGATTCATCAGAGAGTGGCAGTGTTTTGATGGAACATTGAGGAAGATGCTGCCAAGCCCTGCTCAGGTTGTGGAGACAGGAAGGTTGATGTATGATATTAGAGATGATTTTTCAAGGACTCTGCCAAGACTCCATGAATAATAATGACATTAATTATTACCACGGTGAAGCAGAAGGGGAATAACGATCTCAGGAAGTTGATAGAACAAGTCGCATCAGTTGCGTGGACAAAAGCCACGAACGACCTCATTTTCTATTGCAGAAAAGACACTGATGATTTTTATAATTTAGGTACTTTTGTCAAGGAGCAGCAGAATCTAAGGCTGGGCAAGAGGAAGGTCAGATTCAGAAGAAATACTTTTAAGTTGCCCTCAGGTGTTTGCTGTGGGTGTGAAAATGAATTGAGATAGCAAGTATATGCCCGTTTATTTGTGTACCTGTTCTTTGTGTGCACTCGTAGAGTTGGAGATGTTCGAACTCATCTAGTCTTGGTGGTTTCAAACTGTATTTTTTATAATAGCACAACTTAAAAAAAATAAACTC